>SNQJ01S0073648.1:0-12635 GCA_010110895.2 Picea sitchensis
TGACATGTAAAAGGCCACTGGTTGTCCCTTAGATTTTGCAACTCTGTAGTTTGAGATTTCTTGTGTTAGGTTATCCGACAAAATCTTACTCCAGTTAAAAGCATATCCTTATGAAGCTTCTTCTAAAAAGGGCACCCAATCTGCATGAAAATGGCAGGGATCTTTTCTCCCGAAAAATCTACACAGCATAATGGCTACGTAGACCATGTATTCATTCAAGGATGTTGTAGCATAAACCCCATGGGTATCGGCCCTAAATTTTGATGGACATCTCCACCAGTCTCTAATTATATCAAGATAAGTCCGATCTACCTTGGTGCATTCTTTCCTCTAAAATTCTGCTAAAAATTTGGCATTAAAAGTATGTTTAGGATTTGGCGAGATTTTATACATTACTTGTATATGTTCTGGCCTGAATGAGCCAACGATGACTCCTAGATCGTTTAAGATGATCCTCGTCGAGATATCGACCTTTTATAGGGCCCAACTGATCATATCATTGTATTCCACGAGCCGAGGGCGTGCGGCGATCTTATGAAGCTCTGATTCTGTTATGTCCTGATAGTGATTCTCAGAATCAGTATGAGCATTCTTGAATTCACATTCCAGAAATTCAGAGATTTGAGTCCAAGATTTAATGGAGTCTATAGCATGTGGCATGGTGTCGGAGATGATATCTCCTTCCTGTGTATCTTCACTCTTCTTCGATGCCTTTTTCGGTGCCATGACTTTACGTTAAATGGAAAACCTGTCACAGAAAAGGAATGAATGAGCTCAGTTGAGTGCTTCTTGCGCTTGATAAAATGAAAACACAGATATTCAAATGCTCTTTTAATTCATTTAACAATGGCGGGATTGACGCAGTTGACAAGAATTCAAGACATTTAATGCGGTAGATATTTTACTGAGATACGCATTAGTACCACGTATCACCAATTATTCTTTATTTAAAATGGCCACATTTTGGTGCCTTTGAATTTTAAAGAAAACTCGGAACATTTTACTCAATCAAAAACCGAAACATGAATGAAACCCTAAAAAATGATTATCATTAATCATGCTTTGGAAAAAGGTTAATTTGTGCTAATCACGGATTAAGAATCGAGATTTTATTTTTCAGGATTTCGGGGATCGTGTTGTCGAAAGGTATGTTATCTCGAAATCCGATCTCTGAAATCGCGAAATCGCGACAAGGTTAATTAAGACTTAAACGTTTTAGAAAATTAATTGATTGATATTAAGCGATTCAGGATTTCGGGGATCGTTTTGACAAGAGATGTGTTATCACTGAACCCTGAATCCCGAAATCGTGAAATGATTAACTTAAGCCTTAACTTTTTGCGTTAGAGAATTAATTAATTAGCATTTTAACTAACTCTCTTTATTTCAGGAAATCGGGGATCGGGATTTCATGATTCAATTTGTATTGAAAAATATGTTTTCAGCAAACCCCGAATCCCGAAAACTCTTTAAAGTTAATCTTAAATCCATTAGGTTTAAAGCTTATCATGATTAAAATAATTTTATAGAAAATGCGTCGAGATTCTTATAATACTTTTAGGTTTTTGCCTTTTATTATTTAAATAATTGAGTTCTTCGGGAAATCGATATCGTGCGTTTGGGAATGATAACGAAACTTGTGTTTTATGAAAAGCCGAAACTCGAAAAAGGAAAGTTTAGGTCTTAGGGATAAAAATTTTAAGAATTGTTTCAACAGGCACCTTAAAAGAGAATCCAACCATCAAGGCAAAATTTGGGGCAGAATATATCAGACATGTTTGTTGTCCTAAAACAGCAGCGAGGACAGTTTTGTTATCTCAAACACAGAGCCCTACATGAGGTCAAAGACAGACTTGTTGGGCAGCCTTCTAGTTCCTCGAAAATATGCATTTCCTACAACATAGGTTGAAAGGGTGTTGGTATTGGGGATATGATTATCTAGATTTAAAGCCTCGGACTGCATGTTTTCATACAAGATCCGAAGAGGTAAAGCTTATTACAATTTGGGCTCACTTATCGGTCCTCCCGTTAGACTTTTAGTCTGAAAAAATTATTAATTTCATTGGGGATTATTTGGGGAAAAATGTGGATGTTTTGATTAAATACAGTTTTTTTTGGAGGGTGGCTCAAGTTATGGTTGAAATGAACGTGGGAAAGGGTTTGTCTAACTCAATGGAGACTGTATTTGGGGATATGACTCATAATAAAATTCTCGACTATGAAAGAATCTCGTTTAGGTGTGTTTGTTTCCATTTTTATGGTCATGTTGTTGAAGATTTTTCTCAGCTTTTTCTGCAAACGATATGGAGGAAAAAAGAGTCCAATTTGGTGCCAAAAGGCAATAAGTTGGAGGTCAATGGTTCTCAATATCAGTTATTTTCTTCTTTAGTCCCGAACCTGGGTCTTTTCTCATTAGATGATAATGTTGTTTTTCAACAAGTGGGTGTTAGTTCAGTTGAAAGACCAGTAGAAGTTGGTTATTTGAATGGGCTTTCTCTTCACGCCTACTATGATTATTGAAGGGTCAAAAGATGTTGTTATTCAGTTTGATTGAGGGGTGTTTGTTGATTGTGTTTCTGAGATGGGTTTCTCCATTGGGGTTACAAGCTCGAAGGCTCGGGGTTTTAATGGATCCTAGGAGTTCATCCCTTCCAAAAATTTTGTCCTAGATGTCTAGTCAGAAGTTGGTGGAATCTCATGTGAGTGATAATCTAGAGTTGGAGGATCTTTCGCGAGAGCATGCTGGTAACTCTAACATTACCTCTCTTGCTCTTGTTTTTCCTTTGTAGAGAAATGTAATGGACTTGGGAAATGAGAATGTTTTTCTGACTCTGCCTAAAGTTCATGTTCAGTCTTCCAAGATTTGTACTTGTGTTAAAGAGGTAGGAACTAAGAAGGGTCTTGTTGCTTCAGTTGGTATGAGCAAGGTAGTTTTACTTCCAGATTTGGGAGGTTCTTTGAAGGTTCATTCATCTATTCTTGAGGTTTCTTGTCAAGCGATGGATCTTTTGGAGGATTCCTCTGAAACATTCTCCTCTTACAGGTATTCTCTAAGGCCTAGAAATGAAGTGAATAAGTGTCAGTCAGGGGTCTGGGTATTCGTTTGAACTTTGCCAAAGGTTATGCATCATCTTCAATAGGGAGAAAGTCCATTTATTTAATGCCCAGGAAAAATCTATAAGAGAAATTAGCCAAGGAAAGAATAAAACACTTAATGGGGTCCTTAAAGTAGGGCACATCCCCAGTGTTGCTTTAAAATGGTCATTGTATCCCTAACTATTAGAGACATGTGCAGTCCTGTAAAATTGTTGGCCTTGGGAAGAATTGTAGAGGTTTATAAGCCGGATGTTATTCTACTACAAGAGATGATGGGGGAAAGTGATAGAATTATTAGTCCTTAAAGAGGTTCTTGAGGAAGTCGGACTTATTGTCTCTTGATGCCAAAGGGAATTTGGGGGGATTATTGACTGCTTGGAGGAATTATATCCCATTGCTAAACTCTTATATGCTTCATTCAGATCTCTGGACTGAGCTGTTCTTCAAAGATCTGGATCTCAATATTTCGGTTATAAATTGTGGTGGTGGAAGCTATGGAAGATAAGAGCACCACCTAAGACCATAGTGGCTTTGCATAAACAATAAAGTACTAATGTGGGAAGGGTTAAGAAAGAGAGGTAAAGAAGGGCCCGAGATCTGTCTTCTATGTCATGTCAGTGATGAAGATGCTTCTCATTTGTTTCTCTTTTGTCCAGTGTCACAGCAGGTTTGGAGGGAGCTCATGGGTCACCTATTCATACCCAATCTCTGGCACCAAGGTTCAATTGTTGAATGCCTAGATTTGTGTTCCATACGCAGAGAATTAAAGTTGTTGCGGGCACTTCCCTATACAACACTCTCAAATATTAAGTCGTGTTACCCCCTAAGACTAGGTGTAACTAAGGAGATCATGTCTCAAGGCCCACAGGTAGCAGACATGGAGTGTCGAGAGACAGAATGACTAGCATAGCCCCATAGGGCCCCTCTCCTATTCATGGATGTATCACCATACATCACCAGCAGTAGAGAAGCATCCATCACATTGTATGGTCCCAAAGGACAGTAGGTCTTGCTTCATGAGGTAATAAGTCCAGTTTCATGGTAAGTGTCACTTGAATAATTGAAGCATTTGAATATGTTGCAAAGAATCATTTCTTGATTATAGAACGTTTGCTTGGAAATTATACCCTTTGCCTTATTTAACCTTGGTGGGTGTCATCACGTCCTAATAAGTTGGTCACCCTCGGGAACGAGGTGCTACTAGGGGGTTCCTTGAAGAGTCATCATACCATTCCCGATCATACTTATCACTTTCCATACTTCTTCCATTTTGTCTCCTCATCTTTTGGGTTTTCAGGCTTATTGATCCAAGAAGGGCATGTACCTCATTTCATGGGAAGAAGGGGCCATTAGGCTTGGAGGTGCCCTAGAAAAAACATCATGCATTAAAATTAGCTCGTTGGAATCCTGAGAATAATGAAACTCTTCTCAAAAAATGAGGGACCCATAAAATAAATAACTAACTAATCAATCATGCAAACCAAGGTAGAGTGTATGTGGGCTATGCATTTCCTTTTAGTGCCCCTTATTGTATTCAACTTGGAAAAGTATGCAAACCAAGGTAGAGCATATGTGGGCTATGTATTTCCTTTTAGTGCCCCTTATTGTCTTCAACTTGGAAACACATGCAAAATAAATGGCTAATAAAATGCTTAGAAAAATATGCTTTAAAAACAAAAAGAGGAAAAGGATGTGGCTATACCTCAACAAAAGCACCCATAAATGAGACAATACAAGCCCTTGTATGTCATGAAACCCATACCCAGAAGTCTTACCCCACTCCACCTCATACTCACAAATGACTTAGATAGGTTTCCCTTGGGAAACGCCTTTGACTTGGGGATTGACTAACCCAATAGGATGCTTTGACACCCCTCCCACACCTAAATTTGACAAATTGTAAAAGGTCTTTGAGCATTTGTTTAGTTTGAAAAGGGGGGTTCGATGCACATGTTTGGGTGGTTCCATTATTAGATGTGGCTTACTTGGCATGATTCTTGTGACTTATGGACTCCTGGAGTGCACATCTGTTTATCTTTGCAAGACCCTTCTCGGTGGACAGGTATTCATGAGGAGATGCTTGTGTTCAGACCTTCATGAGGGATTTGGAGCCCAAGGATGAGTGCTAGACCCAACATCTAGGGAAACCTTGTGATGATCATTTGTACCTTGAAGGAGGAGGTTGTTGCACTTGGGGGACTCTATCATGGCTAAGAGACAATCTCCCACCTCTTTCCACCTGGACGTTATCCTTTAAAGGCTTGGACGTCGACCACCTAGCTTATGACGTCATGGAGGAGACTAGGGTTTGATGGAGGAGGGTTAGGAGGTGATGTTTTGGCACATGTGGCATGATGGATGGCCTTTGGAGGCCTAGCGTTTCACACTTCTACCTCAACGTCACCTTTATGGAGCATAACATCACCTTAGAAGGGATGACATCACCCTTGTTTTAGGGTTATTTTATGTAAAATTGATTTTATGTAATTGAAAGGGAAAATTTTATGAGGTCGGACCTCTTTATATTTTAAAGTTGACTTTTAAAGTGGACAAATATGGTTGCAAGGCCTCATATAAATAGAGGCCTTGCCATTTTCATTTTTCAACACAACTCTTCCTCACACAAGAGGATTGGATCTTAAATTTTCGCTATCTTTGGGCATATTAGTCTCTTTCACTAGTGCGCACCTCTTGGAGGACAATTTGTGGATTCTTCTTGGCTCATATCTTGGTGAAATTTCTGCAACTAGCGTTTGTGCTTGGTTCATACTTAGTGAAGTAAGTAAAATCTGCAATTTCTTTCATGTGTTGAATGTTAGTAGCATATTTTACTTGTTCATATTGAAGCTATATTTCTTGTGTAAACCCTAGGAGAGGAACAAAAGGTGTTTCTTCCTCTCTATAAAATATTTCATCCATTGATTTGCTAAGAAACCTCATCTAGGGTAAACTCCTAAAGCCTTAAAGTGATAGCACTTTAGGAGTTCGTTTCTAGAAGCTTGTCATATTTTTATTTGAAGAATCTAAGAAGGGAAGTAAGAATTGCTAGAGCCCAAGGGTGTTTGCACTCTAGCAATTTCTCCTTGAAATCTAAGGCTCGAAGGTGCTAGCACCTTAGACTTCAAGCCCTCATCCTTAGACATTATTATCATTATTTCTCCAAGTGCTTATTGTTGTTGTAATTGACTCCATAGCCCAAAAGGCACTAGTATCATTGCTCTCCTGTGAAGGAATTTATCAAACAAACTCTATTCTCTAAATCTTTTACTAACATTTTCTAACCCTAGCATAGCCTAGTCTACTAACTTTTTTGTTGTTGTTGCAAAACACTGCTACAACCATCTAATTTGCTTCAGTTTTCTGCATAATTCACTCTAACTCATAGCTAACATACTCAGAAATTGCTTGGAATAAGTGTTAATTGATCTATTGGATAAATGTTGATTTTTCATTATCTTTTCATGCAATGCTGGTCTATATTTCTTGTGGCTATTACAAGATACTAATTCCTATTATAAATTGTCATCTAGTTGCAATTTTACATCAGCCACCATATATTTATGTTATCTATTGTATGTTGAGATGATATTATCATATTGGTACTTGGAAATCACTACATATATGTTGCAATTGTTCTTGTTCCAGGCAGGTACCCAAATTTCTTCCTTTGCCTCGATTTCATAGACCTAGACATTTTGAAATAGGTAACCAGTGAGAGGGACCTCCAAAATTGGCTACATCATTGCTATCTGATCCCTTGAGGTTACCGGGAACGCCTCCCCTGGGTTGGACCTCTTCCATCCCTAAAACATGGGGATTTCCTACTAAGGTGACAGTGATGGGTTATCCTGTAGTTACGCGGATTTGAGGACTTGTGTGGGTCTTTGGCACAAGTACAAATCCCACGATAACAAGTCTATTTTATGTTCACAAACAGGTTGTAATCCAAAAGACAACAAGATCGACGGGATCTCTAGTGATTGATAAGACTAGGCCATGGACTTTTTTTTATGGTGCTAGTAAAGACTCAAAGTGTGGATGTGGTTTTTCCTTACACCTGTCTGAACAAAAACACTTTATGTTCATGGAAAATATTGGGGTTGGCCCTAATAACTACAGTGAATTTATGGCTTTGCTTTTCCTGTTAAAATTTGCTCGGGAACGAGAAGTATATATTTTGCAGGTATATGGAGACTCTAACTTGGTCATAAACTTCATGCGGGGAATTAGCCAAGTCCACAACATCAATTTAATGACGTTGGTTGAACTTCATGCAGGGAATTAGCCAAGTCCACAACATCAATTTAATGTCATTGGTTGATCGTGTTAAGGATGCTTCTTTTCGATTCTACAAGATCAAATTTTCCCATGTTTACCATGAATTAAATCAGACGGCAGATAAATTATCAAAGGATGGATTGAGATTTTTGGAGAACCATTACACCTTATGGGAATATGATGGAGGAAGAGTTGTAGCTCAAAGCCAAAACTCCATTCAGAACTTTTAAATCTTTGTTTTTAGTATTACGGTTTGTATTTGAATATTGTTGAACAGTACTTAAGAAATAAGTGTTGTGGAAGGTCCTTATATTTTTTGTTTGAAGGGTGTAGACTGTTGAGATTTAGGCACCTTGGAAATTGGTCCCCATGTGCTTATGAGTCTCTAAGCACAAAGGGGGAAGACTGTTACCCTTGTACTTTACTTTATGATTCTAATTTCACTTTGACTTAGGATATTTAAGTCAAAAGTGAAATATGTCACTTAAGCATTAAAGTGACAATTAATTCACAATGTGGGCGAATTAATAGACATAAAGCAGCTAAGGAAAGTGGGTTTGCTTAGTGAGATTTTTGGATGAGATCTCACCCATTGATTAGACTTGGCTAGATTGGATCTAGGCCATTGATCTATTAGGGCTTGGCCAAAGGAGGCTAAAGTGAGGGTTTAGTGCTTTTTGGAGATTCATTCTTCACTTGTGAGTTTTGGAGAAGAGGAAGGGCACATTTCTCAAGGAGAGTGAAGGCGCACTTGATGAGGGTTTGAGTAGAAACCCTTGAGATCTTGAGGAGGACGCTCTTGTTGGCTTGAGCTTGCATGGAGAGGTTATCCATGGAGGTTATCATTCATTCCTTGGAGGGCGCATGCTACATGGAGGAGGGGCGCATTTACTAGAGGAGGTGCATCATATTCCTTGTTATGCTCACCTGGAGAGGAAGAGAGGGAGCCTTGAGATGAGGTCATATGCATGAGGAGGCTAGAGCTAGGTGCTTGCTTTCATGGAGAGAAACATCCAGCTTTGAGCCTCAGTTATTTAGTGGGGAGCTTTCAGATCTGAGGAGGAGGGTGCATCATCAGTGGGGAGCACTTACACCTATCATATTGCGGTGAGGTATGTTTCAGAGGGAGGCTACTCATCAGTGCTTGACTATTGTGGAGGGGTTTCCAGATCAGAGCTTCCATTTGGCATATGCGTCAGTTTTGGTGGAATTGGCAGCATTTATGAGGGGTGCACCATGCTAGGGCACTCTTTCTTGGTTTGGACTTGTTCTTCAGCTTGAGACAAGTTGTTATTGTAACAGGTTCATCTACATTTTGTACTTGTTGTATTCCACCATCTATTTCCCCATTATATAGACATATATTCCAAACTGGTTTTTCCTTGGGGGGGGGGTTATCCAATGTCATGTTGATAAAAAATACTTGTGTCAAATTTATGCATGCTTAGAAGTGTAGATCAGCATTTTAAAGTTAGAATATCTAAAGGTAGTGTTATGTGTTTTAAGTTATATTGCATGTGCTAACATTGAGTAAAGAAAACACTTGCAAGGGCACCTTAAAAGAGCACTTAACCATCGAAACATTGAGCAGAAAGTTTGGTGACTGTTTGTTGTCCTAAAACAGCAAGAGAAGACAGCCACATAGTTGAAACTTAGATCCATACTAAGGTCGAGGAAAAACCTTAGGTGGCAGCCTCATAGGACCTCAGAAAATCTTCAGAACTGGTCTAGATTGCGGAAGTAATGAATAGTGGTCATCTATGTAAAGAAGTTCTTTCTATTTAGTGTAGAACATCACATGAATATTCTATTTATCTTGATTCTTCACCTTGAATATAAATAAGTTTTTTTCTTTAGAAAAAAATTATATATATAAATGTATCTAGTCAAACTTAAAGGTGAATCTCATCTGAACCTTATCAAAAAAAATTGTATTCAAATCAAACTTAATCATTGTCAAACCCGAACTCAAACCTGAACTGTGTGACATAGTGTAGAAGGAGGTCAAACCCAGGTTAAAACCAAGGGGTATCTTCATGCACATTCAATAGTGCAACCAACTTTGTACAATATTTTATAATCTAATTTTATAAAATGAAATTATTTAAAGAAAAGAAAAAAAGGACCACATTCCCTTATTTCCTAAAAGAATGTTCAAATTGTCATTCCTAAAGAACTTTATATGGACATTAGAAAAAATTCATCATGTATTAAGAAATCCTATAAAAGAACTCAATGATTGGCACATTCTTCAATTGCCACAGTAAGAAAACTTATCTAAATATATATTGGTATAGAAATGTGTATCACATAAAAAAAAATTGTAATGCTAATCAGAGAGTCAAATCTCAAGTTAAGTAATTGTCTATATATATATGAAGTGTGTCACCTATATGAGTAATAATGCATAAACTAAAAATATATCAGAAGAAATTATCTACATTCCTGATATTCGAAAGCATTCAAAGAACACTTAACCCATAGGCTACGAATGTTTGCTTATCCTTTTGTGTTTTTATCAAAGATCTTGCAAAGAGAAGTGAATAACCATGTCAATCATTTTAAATTAGTAGCAAAATTCATGCTAGGATTTTTATTGTTGAGATATACAAGCTCCTTTCATATTCCAAGTTCTATTTTAATGTGTTCTTTATATGTAAGAAAAGGTATAAAGTCTAGACATAATGTCAAACTCACTGTTAGCAAACTTCTATACTCTTGCAAAAAAAGTAACATATTTACCAGTAAGCTAAAAATTGAGCCCTTGAACCTTATAATTTTCTAAGTTTTCTAGCACTGCAATTGATATTTATCTCTACCAGTTCAACTTCTAACTAGTATTCGCAGAAGTGAGAATCATCTAATAGAAGGTAGAGCCGAGAAGAATGCAAATGGAACCATAAAAAGAGATGATTTCCCAACAAACAACCAGAGCCTCGGTCCTTTGGACCTCCATACTCACAAAGACATCGGATGCATGCCCTCAGGATCCCCCTAAGTCAGTTTCATGTGAGCCCTCACAGAATTTGGGTGGAAACCGATCACCATTTCTCATAGGATCTGCCAGCTTTTCCACTTAGAGGAGGCAGAGATAGAGGTACATCTCATTTTCTAGTGCCCCGTATTCTATGAGATCAAAGGTAGATATCATTGCATGTTCCACCTCCTTTCATTATCACAACTAGAGATGCCTTGCTCTCTTGGTGGGAGAGGTGTTCAAGCATAGATCTCAATCTTTACAAGGTTCACCTCAATTAGAGGCCCTTAGGTGGATCACCTCATATTTCCTGGTTGGGAATTGTCTAAATGTTCTACAATTTGGACCCATTTCAATCATAAATTAACCTTTTTTGGTCATGATTTGACCGATTTTGGTTGTATATTTTGTCCAAATCATAGAACATTTAGACAATTCCTTTCACGGTTTCCCTATCCCATAGAAGCAACAAACAAAAGACAAAGACCCAAGATACTCAAAAAGTTATGATTGGTGAAGCCTCGTATCTCCTCTCGACCTTCCCCCAAGGGATCAACCGACCTTTTCAAGACCCATTAGGGGTCGATGTTCAAAGTCACAAGACATACACCACCTAAACAACAAAATGAACCAATTTTACAAAACCCCAGAGTCAACCTCCCCCTCCCAGCATATTAATCCACAAGTTCAACAGAGTATCCAGGTTTTTATCAAGAGATTCTTCCCCTCGACCTCAAATAGTTAGGAGAGATGGACTCCCTCATCCCTATGCTCCCTCAAGGATCGACAACCAAGCCCCACAATCTTGATCACTCCCTCCAAGATATCATCCACTAATGCATCAGCGCTTTCACAGTGCTTGATAACTCCAACGATGAGCCAACATCTTGATATGCTCACTCATCCTTGACCGCCAGCTCCAATGGGCCTGGACATCCTCTCTCTTTTGTTTAGTACTGATATTTTCAATTTCTAGCATTTTTATTGTACCAACACCTTATCTTATACTCCTCTTAGCTAGACATTTAGCAACTAATTTCTAGTTTGTTCTTAGGTCTTATTATATTTCTACTTTTAGCATTGTTTTAGGAGATCCTTAGGCACTCCCACTTTGTACTAGCCCTGGATGTACTATCTTAGTCTCATTGACCTACTTATGTGGTCATTTGTTGGACATTAATAAAATTATCCTATCTTATCTCCAAATCAAAGCTTCTTCATCCTTTCCTAAGTAGTTATGGAAATTAGGACTAGATGTAGATTTGTAGAGGACAGATTAGTGCAATATATGTTTGTGTCTCTAAAGGATCATTGTAGCTCAAATAGGAGGCCCCATCTAAGACTTATTGGCAACCTTTCCTTGAATAACCCTGCATTCTTCATCATAATGTCCATACTCTCTATGGTAGAAACATTGCTTCCTCTTCTTCTTTGTTCAAACCACATGGGTACAAATAGAAGAGTATGTGTTTTCTACACTATTGTTGGGTTGGCCCTTGGGAATGACATGAAAGATTTATTGAAGCTTATAAGGTTAGACCAAGTTAGCTTGGCTTCTATCTTTGAAGCAAGTTAGAAGGTGTGCACCATAGAAGTAACCAAAAACAGTTCCTAGTAACACCTCTTCTACAATAGACATAGTATATTTTGCATCAGTGCTTCTCCTTGTTGTCGCTCAACATATTTCTACTTATATCATTCTCAAGCAAGGTGAACGTCCAACACTTTTTCTTCCATGTACCTATTTCCTTCAAAAGAGCGTTCTTCCACCAATTCAAGCACTCCATTTGTAGCACAAATATGGGCCCATACCAAAACCCCAACTACACAAATCCCAATGATTATTTTCTATCCCATTGGAAGGGATGTACCACCAACTACCATAGAAATCAAGGATGATTTCCTCTAAGCAAGGAGGAATTAATGAGACTTAGTGATAATATATTTGTAACTTACACAGTGCACTTTCTATTTCATATTTCTCCTCTCATTATAAATAATTTATAGGTGACTTGGTTAAACTTGATCACTCTCAGAAGCTTGGTTAAAGATGATCGCTCTCCACCAGTTTTATACTTCTACAAATAGCTAATACAATATATAGTGTATAGTTTCAACAATTCTTCTCTTGTTCTTGCATACTTGTATACTTGCTTGTTTAATTATATGTTAGTTCCTACATTGTAGTCATTATGCACGTATCAAAGACAAACCCCACAGGATTCAAAGTATCCTCAGCAAGTTTGGGCCTCTCCACCATAAGGATGGATTTAGATCAATTTTC
>SNQJ01S0073649.1:5470-37604 GCA_010110895.2 Picea sitchensis
ACAACCGGAAGGTGGATACAACCACCTATCATTGCCTTGTCCTTCCACCCCTGAAGTAGAAGTAGAATGATGGAACCACTGTCACACTATCACTGTGAGATATACCGATGTAAACCTGTACCAATAAATCTGAACCATGCATCAACCATGCATCAACCTGTACCTCAACCTGTAATCAACCTATACCATAAACAAGTGCATCAACCATGCACCAACCTATAATCAACCTGTACCATAAAAAAGTGCATACAACCATGTACCAAAATTATGTACGCCAATCATGTGTCAACTACTCATCAAATATGAATCATCAATGTGTAAGCTGCCAACATCATCAACTATACACCTCAGCCTTTGTGTATGCCCCAACTCATCAACTACTTGTCTCAATCATGTACTCAACACATTGTACCACAACCAAAGCCCTCATCAATTTCAAATAAATCCAAATAGCAGTTTGTATCTCTATAGTAGACTTGGTTTATGACCACGATACTCACGCGAAACATTCCTTAACTTTAAAAGCAAAATCTAGCATTTTCATCAAACTTTCCTTTTAGTCTCACATGCCTAGTTTTGGATTAGTCAACAGCCTAGCAGAAGTAATCATAACTTTGGACCTGTGTAATATATGAAACTGATATACATTGTTATTCAGTGTGTTTATGCAATTCCTCAAGTTCACTACTTGGAACCTCTGAAAAGGAGTTATAGCAAAAATGGCATGCTTAATTTTCTGGCTTATTCTAGAAACGACCTTGTAAGAGCGTGCCCTGCACAAAATATTTGATGATTGATATGAAATTATTACATAAGAATACTATATGTTACGTAACCTAACCAACACATTTGTCTCACTAAATTTTGTTTGGTATGAAGGAAGTTATGACGTTTTTTTGAAACACCTGATTTTGACTAGTTCGGGACTATCCTGAGCCTATTTTCCATGGTGTAACTCCCAAAATACAACGACCACAAAGCTGAATTTTTTGCCATATATACTTGGATTATGTTTTCTCGCTTACATATTAATTTTAGGATCTGAATCATTATAAAAAAACATTATAGCCGAAAATGGTAGGATGACTGTAAATAACATACCTTAGAAGCACCATCAAAATTTATCCTTCCTTGCATTTTTTTTGGCCTTCTTTTCTTTACCTTTCCTTAGAATTTAGGCTTATATATCATTTGGTTACCTCAGAAACCTATATATATTCAATATTCTCGAGTGTGATTCAAATGAGAGATCCTTGCCTCTTGTTTATACTCTCAAGTAGCTTCTTAAAGAAAACATCTTCTAGGTCACTTGGCCCACTTTCCTTATTTTAGGGGTTGGGTCCACTTCTAATTTATCCATTAAATTTATTATTGAAATTATTTATTTTGTATTCACTTTTGACATAATACACTCATCACTTCCTTTATTATTTACCTTTTAAAATCTCTTGACACTTTGATTACTTTGACCTTTTGGGGCTTCTAGATGACATATGAGGTCCTCCAACTTCGTAAAGACCATAACGCTCAAGCTGGCGAGGGAGTTATGTGACGTTCCACTTTCCACCAGAAATGGCATGACATGTACTATCCATATAGAATAGTATTATCTGAAAGTATAATGTAACTCATACCATTATAGATAAACCAAACTTGGGTCCATTACCCAAACACAGGGGTCAACTTCTCATGGCCATAACTCTCTAACCATGAGGGAATTATGTGTTCCATACCACCGGAAATGAAATGACAAAAGAAATATCCATCTGGGATATTTTCCTGACAAAATTCACTTTCCTTCATCTCATTATTCCACAATTAAGTATAGGTTCTCTTACTCCACAAAACGTCTTCCATTGAGGACTTTCACCATAAGGGACCACTGGGAGTTCATCCATGTTACTTCTTATCAACCATGAAAAAAAAATAATGAGTCATATTTACATCAAACAATATTGGGTCCAAAAAAAAAATAATGAGTCATATTTACATCAAACAATATTGGGTCCATTACCCAAACCTTTATGCTACAAGGATTTCTTCAAGGGTTGACATCAATGATAACCAACCTTAATCAACAGAACTCAATGACAAAGGAACTAAATAGAAGCCAGGTGAAGTAACACCGCCCAAAGATGAGGTTGATCCCCTGAAGAAGAGGAAGGGTTCTCCCCCAAAACCTTCTTCCCAAAAGAAATTAAAATACACCGTGACCAAGATGAAGACTGTGCTTACTGTCGATGATTTTGACTTCATCATCACATCTCTCAACGACGCTTCTCTAGAAATAGTGGAGAAGCAAGAATCCAAGAAGGAGGAAATGTATGATAGAATTGAGGTCAAACTCTGAGGGGTACAAGATACCCTTCAGTCCAGCGGCACAGTGTCCACTATACCCTTGCCATCAAGAGAACCAAAGTTGGGAAATGAGTCAGCCCAACTCCACCAAATAGTTGATGTAGTCGAAGCTCACCTTCATTGCACTCAAGAAGAAATAGAGAAAGCCACCCAAGCCTTGAAGCAAGTGCAAGGCGTACTCATAGAACAATGCAGAGTTTCAGAGTAGGAGAAGGTTTCTCTCCAGGTAAAGTTTGAAGAAGATAAAGTACAGATCCAACAAGAAAAAGAACAGTTGCTCGCAGAGAAAATTGAAGTGAAGGAAGCAGTGAACAGATCACTTTGCTCTGTGATAGGATTAGAGCTACAAGAAGAAGACTGATTTACGCATCAAGTAGAGAAGCTTGCGGAAGCTATCCAGCAGCTACAACAAATATAGCAGACTTAGAGCTCCGCACAGTGCCCAACACCCCGCAGGACGTGAGGGACCAAAGAGAAGAAACTGCTCGAAGCACACTTGAGATAATAAAGGCCCTTACCATGGAATATAAGAAACTCATTGATCATAGTGCCCAGGCCTACGAGAAACTCATTAAGAACCCAGAGTTGAAGGCACTGGAGTCACAGCTCCAAGAGGCGAAGTATCAAGTAGAAACAATACAGGCGCAGTTGAAGCCCCTATCAGCTATGGAAAGAATGAAATGATCCCAGGAGCAGCGCACTGCCCAGCAGCAGGTCGACACTATTCAAAGCAAAGTTATGGAAGTAACTCAGAGGCTCCAACATGTACAAGATAAAGCTTACCAACTTTTCACAGAGATCGAAGGACAAGGAGCGGAACTGGAGCAAGTCGTCAGTGTAGCTGAACAGTGCCTAGAAGGACCTGTCAATGAAAAAATCATACAAGATTTTGTTGAACAAGAGGTCATGGAACAACAACAAGTCGAAGCAGCTCGAGCCAAGCTCAAGGAATTTGAAGCACAACTAGTCATATCAGAGTGACTGGGGATGAGTCACAGGTGAGTGTTGGGGGCCTGTTGGTCGTTGACCAAGTTTTGAGGATTCTTGGTCATGTTTGACCTATTTTTGGGACTTCAACAGGCTTTCGAAGGCAGATCGCATGAAGAAGCAGAGATCATGGGATCTTGACCCCTTTTTGGGTCTTTTTTGGGATTTAGGATTATGTAATGGGTATGGGAATGTTGGCCCATGGGTTTACCCATGATTAGGCCTATTTTGTATGTATAAATAGATGTTAAGGCGATGTAGTGAGCACACGTATAGATATATGAATGGCTAAGTGATAGAGTTGGATCTGTGTGATCAAGAATTGTAAGTGCTTTGTTCATACTGCGTGAGACCTATAGAGCTAAGTGCAAGTCATTGCAGGAAACTGAGGAAGGTTGTGTGCTTAGATCTACTTGGGGAAGGAAGATCTAGTGAGCTACGCAGATCTCTTGTCCTCTACGAAGTAGGGTTTTCAAGGCTATGTGCATGTAACTGATTGAAGAAGCTAATAAAGAAGAGAAGAGTTGGTGGACGTAGCCCCAGGGTGGGGGTGAACCACGTATATGTTGTGTTGCTCTTCTTTGTGTGATGTGTTGATGTGTTTAGATGTTAATATGACTAGTGCTTTAATATAGATGAATGATCTGTTGATGCTTAGTGCTTAATGGATGGATGTTAGATATGACTTATATACATGTGCTTAGTGCTTGAATCTGCTAGATCTGATATGTTTCATCGTGCTAAGTGTTGTTAGATGCTCGATCTGGTTGAATACTGTGATGCTCTGTAATTAGGGTTTACTGCACTGTAACTGAGACTGAATCTTGATGAATGTTAACTTTTGAGTGCTCTGTTAAGTGTTATAATCACATATCTATTTCCTAGCTAAGGTTGCATGCATCTGAGTCGTGAAACCACCCCTGCCTCTACCTTGGGTGAGACTTCATCTGCTTCGCAGGTGTTGCTGAAAAGGTCGGTAGTTAGGGTTTTTTTGGTGCGCTCTTGTAGCATTGAACCCCAGGTCTACCCCTGTGCCAACAACGACCATACTGGGGACATTTTCCATATCTCTCTAGTTGATTGTATGCTTGATTATCATTGAATATATTTATATTTATGCTTTTGATTCTTTGATTGTTTCTATTCTTCATGATTGTACTTATTGCAAGGCATCCCAATATTGAGCCTGATCTTAAAGATTAGACCAACATTACTTTAACCTTATTTAATACCATCTTAGAGACCGCTAATACCCGATTTGAGCTTGAATGCTCATGGGCAGTGATTGAACAATACATAAGTGTCTGGAAACATTGGGAAGCTAGGCAAAGACATCATAGGAATCAGACATAGATTTCTTTTCCTAAAGTTTTGATCTTCTTTTCATGTCCTTAAACCTTCACATCTCTAGGAGAAGAAGATTTTTATCACCTGAGATCAACCCTATTTTTGAAAAAGGAAGAAGAAACGTTGTTTTGTCAGCCCAACAAAGTACTCTAAGTAGAATTTTGTTTGATTCATCTAGTTCATATTTCTCTCCCTTACTTATCGTTCACAAGATGTCATCTATTGGTGGCTCTGGTGGCACTGAAGGTGCTTCTTCATCTCAACCTTCAACCTCATCGATTATTGGTTGCTTATATAGTCATCAACTCCCTGTCCAATATACTACAAACCCTTCCAAGGTCATTAAAAAGTATGGGCTCTTTTAGTTTGAAGAATATGCTACAACTACTTTGTGGCATGTTTCCTCTCCTCTTAACCTAGCACCTGCTACTCATCCACTTCCTAAATTTAAAAACAATCTCCCTAGGTTTTCAGGGAATGACAGGGTCACTACGAATGAACACTTGGTGGCATTTTCTAATGCATGTCACAACATAGAAGCCAATGACAATGACACTTGTATGTGCTTATTTGTTAATTCCCTTGAAGGGAAGGAAGCAACCAATTTCTTTGATCTTCATCCCAATATTCTTTCCACTTTGGAGGAGTTAGTTTATTGATTCAAGTCTACTTATGGGTAGTCCAAGATCCCAGTTGAGCAGTTACGGGAGTACAATAACATTTCTTATAAAGACGGTGAGACTATCAAGTATTTCAACTTGTGTTTCATCAAATTATATAACCAAATTCCTGAACTCATTCACCCTCAGAACCAAGCCACTTTTATGCATTACTATAATGCTTTACCTTCCCCCTACCATCATAGGCTTGAGGAAAAATCCATTGATAACCTTGGTTTTTCTCTACATACTTGTCTAGAGTATGAAGAACAGCTTGAAAGAACATGTCTTCCCAAGTGAGACTCAGTTAAACAGACGGACATGTCCACCCTCTTACAGCTTGTACAAGACATGAATAATCGAATGATAGCATATGAGTGAAAGGGAAATGTCCCTTCACTTACCCCTAGGGACTCATCTTCTTCTTCACCACCCTTTGGGAATCCTAATGAAAATAAATTTAAACCTAAATCCATAATGCCTTGTAGTTGGTGTAACTTTTATGAGGAACACCATGAGGAAAGTACTTGTGAGGTAAAGAAGAGTGCCAGAGATAAAATATTTGGTAAAAGACATGAAATTATTATTGTTGTTCTAGATTTTGCAGAACCAAAGGATGTTATGATCATAAATACTTGGAGTAAATCCTATGCTCTAAAAGGTAAATATGATCCTCCTCGCACTTCTTCTAGCTCAAGATCATCTTCACCAATTGTTATTGTACATGTTTCTAAAACTACTGACAATCAAGGAACTACCTCTCCTCTTCCCTCTTGCAAATATGATGCAGGATCATCGTCAACAAGTACACGTGGCATAACAACTTAGCACCTGAGGACTAATTTGGAATCATGAACGTTGGTCATTACTGTAATCTTTCGAAGCTGATAGAAAACAAAAGAGGAAAGATCACGCATGTGGACAAAATGAGCACATGTGACCTGAGAGCTTAACCCTAGTCTCAATGTAACCACAATTAGATAGCAGTTAGTTGTTTTTCTTTTGTATAAAGATAAGTTTTGTATGCCCAAAAGAAGGGTTACGAGAATTATGAGCAAGTAGGAATTTGTGAACAATATTTTTTGCTTTGATTTTAGCTGTAAGCATTTTCTTGACTTTTGAATGAAGATAATAGAGGAAAATTGATCCAATGTATGGTGTGCATAGTGTTTGCAATTTCCCTGTTGTTTTCTTAATATTTTAAAGAATGAATGAATCTTGCTACAGGTGTATGAAGCTTTGAAATGCTTGCATAAGAATTTAAATCACTTTTCTTCATGAGTTGGTGCAAGGTGTGCACACAGTCCGCAAGGAGTGCATCAACAAGGTATTTTTTGACTCGTAAAGCTCAGAAAAAATAGCGTAAGACTTTCTTTGTAGGAAGTGTAAAGTGAATGCTGCAAGGAGTGCACAGTCATCGCAAGAACTCGAATCTTTTATAAAGATCTACTGCAAAGAGTGCACAGACCTGGAATTCGATGAAGAGTCGAAGTGACTCTGTAAAGAAGTCAAAGGATGAGAGAGAAAGAATGCCAGGAAGGCGAGAAAGGCTTATTTTCAAGAATCTTTGAATCTAAGTTTGATGAATTTCCCAGAAAAACAAGAAATGCTTGGGATATCAAAATCTTTGGAGAGATCAAGCTCAGGAGGAGTATCACTTTCCAAGAAGCATGAACGAGATCCAAGAAATGGACTTGCATGAAGGATAAAGGTCGAAGTCCTTAAAATCCTTTTGAAAATATTCTAAGTCTAAAGAAAGCTTTAGCTCAAAGGGAAGATATGGACCATCCAATCAGCGTCCAGACAATGAGGAGCAAGTACAGAGGAGAAAAGATATCAACTGTTTGATCTAAGCGCAAATGGATCGTAGCCGCATAATCAAGGTAAAGTGCACTAACATTAAATCTTTGAATGTACACAGGAGGAACAAGGTTACGAAACTCCAAAATCATTGGATCCATCCGCTGTCAAAGAGGACATGTGGTGAGAGATCATAATTTCACTAACTCACAGAGTGGAAAGGTCAAAGAGCAGAGTTGTGAGGATTCATGAAGTGAGAACTCGCGAAAAGATCACAGTCGTTGATTATTCTGAAATCATCAAGACCATCCATTGGAAAGGAGGACACATCATGAGAGATCAGTGTTTCGTTGACTCGTGACTCAAAGGAGTCAAAGGTTGAGTCATGAGAACTCGTGAAACATGAAATCGTGACTTGATATGAACCATTGATCAAGGGGGAGGTATGAATCGTTGATCCTGTACCATAGCAATTATATCTATCGGGAGAACGAAGGCAAGGAGACTCCAAAGTCACGAAATGTGAAATCCCGATTTGATCACAATCGTTCATCAAAGGAAGGATCTAAACCGTCGATCCAACACCATCGCAATTTTTTCTATCGGGAGAACGGAGGCACAGGGACTTCCAAATTCATGAAACGTGAAACATCGATTTGATCCCAGTCGTCGATCCAAGAAAGATCTGGAACGTAGATCTAGGGTCATCGCGATTTCGGCTATCGGGGGAACAGAGGTAGCAACACTCCCAGAGTCACGAAACGCGAAATCGCAATGTGCCTTTTGATTAGGCGACTGGTCACAGCCTTGGCCACATAGAGGGAGGGGCTTAACTAGGAGAGCTAAAGCCTGAGTGTGTTGAAGCTTTAAAATCATTAAGGAGAATCCTACAGGTTCCATAGAACCTATGTATTAAGAAGAAGGGGGCATATTTAGTTGATTGAATGTCCTTGAGATACTGGAGAGTCAATGAGACTTGGTTTATTGATCGATCCTAGACCGGGAGGTTGCGAAGCCCTTAGGAGAGAAGGAGGGGTATGAATCAAGTGGCATCAGAGATTATTTTCATCTATAGATTTCAGGTGAAGGAGATAAAGGAGACAAAAGAACTCAACTTTGTACTCTGTGTGAGAGAGATAGTCAACACAATGTCACCAAGGAGACGAGGGGACCCACCTTTATCTAATCATGTTGTAGAAAGAGAGATGTGAGAACTTCGTGCAAGGCTGGAAGCGATGGAAGCAGTGCAGAGAAGATCACCTGATGCTGGAGACGTCAGTGATGCAGAAATTGAAGATGTAGAAGTCGAAGAAGTTGCAGAGGAACACGTTTCCAAAGAATTCTTGCTATCAGAAGTTGTTATATTGGGAGATAGATCCAAGATAGAGGTCCCAATGTATGAAGGCAATTTGGATGCTGAAGAGTTGTTGGATTGGATAAGGTCCATGGAAAAATATTTTGATTATGAAGATGTTGATGGGGATAAAAGGGTGAGACATGTTGTCACCAGGATTAAAGCACACGTGAAACTGTGGTGGAATGAACTACAGGATGAGAGGCGAAGTAGAGGAAAACAAAAGATGAAGAATTGGGACAGAATGGTAGCCAAGCTTAAGGCTAAATTCATGCCCAAATATTATCATATCAATCTGTTCAGGAAGCTACAGAACCTGATATAGAATGGTATGGCAGTCAAAGAATACATAGAGGAGTTCTACAAGCTAAACATCAGAGCTGGACAAAGAGAGAGGGATGAAGAAAAAATTTCTAGGTATATAAATGGTCTAAGGTATGAAATCCAGGATGAGCTCGGCATGATGTCAGTAAGGACAGTGGAGGATGATTATCAATTTGCATTGAAAGCAGAAGAGAAGTTAGCCAGAAAACAAAGCCAACGAGGTGGAGGTAGAATCTCAGCCTCGAACAAAGGCAAGGGAGTTTCCCATGACAAGGTGCATAATTCCAAATATGAGGTTGAAACTCCACACAGTCACTCGGAAATAAGAGGAAATTCCCAAGGAAGATAGGGTGGTGGAAGAAACTCTTCTAGAGGAAGAGGTAGAGGAGGAATAAAATGTTATGCATGTGGAAATACAGGGCACATGTCTTGGGAATGCCCCAAGAAAAATAAAGAAGGAGGAGAATCTCACATTTCAAAAGCACAAAGAGAGAATGTTGAACCAAAGGGAGAAGAGGATGGAACATCCTTGATGATGAGAAAGGTTCTCTTAAACTAGAGGCGGAAGTTAAAAAGCTAGTACAGAGGAACAGTCTATTCAGGAAATAATCTCTGATACCACTTGAAACTAATCATTGACAGTGGAAGCACTAATAACTTAGTATCCACGGAGATGATGGATAAATTGGAGCTAAATACAACTACATACTCAGATCCATATAAAGTCTCATGGTTGCAGAAAGGACACCAGGTAAAGGTTACTAAACAATGCTTGGTTGAATTTAATATAGGAGGATATAGAGATGAAATTGTGTGTAATGTAATTCCCATGGATGTATGCCATATTTTGTTGGGAAGACCATGGTATTTTGACAGGAATGTCATTCATGATGGAAGGAGGAATACATACACCTTGGAGAAGAATGGTGTCGGCACCAAGATGAAGTGGAAAGAAGGACGATCATGGGAAAGAAAGCACGCAGAAACAGAAGTAACAGCTGGAAAAAGAACAGCACGCGCGCATGCAAGAAAGCGTGCACAAGGAAAGTGACGGCTAGATGAAGAACAACACGTGTGCATGGGAGGAAGACCTAACATTGGTAGGGTTAGGGTTTTTGTAATGCTTGGTAAACAATTGAAGAGCCTGAAATGTATAAATATAGATACGTAGGTATCATGTAGACGTTTGATTGTTTTGTGTTGAAAAGTTGTGTATTAGCTTGGGGTGTTAATATTGGTATCCCATATTTTACTATAGTTACACATGAGAAGATGTGGTATGTGATATTTATTATTATGTACCATTTTTGTAAGTTGATGAGCTAGAAAGGAGGAGAGAAGGTAGATCTGAGGATTAGTTCACAGGCTATAGAGTCTGGTGCGATCTAGTTTGCCTCATATAGATCTTACCCATAAGAGGGGAATTGTAAGCGCGTGATGCTTGAAATGCACAACTGCCATAATAAAAGAGCCAAGAAACAAATATTTGTGGACGTAGCCTAGGAGGGGGTGAACCACGGTAATAACTATGTAATGTGATGAATGTATGCATCTCTTTACTTTCTTTCAGCAGGTTATTGTTATGCTTAATAAATGAGTTCATAGATTATTATGGAACATGGATATGTTGCTTGGGAAGTAAACTGTGTAATGGGAATGTGTACCCATGAGGAATAGGTATATTACCCTCATAGTTCGTAGTGAATGGATCTGGTTAATAAACCCCTATCTCATACTCAATCCTAGGCTGTAAACACTTGAGTCTTACAGCCACCCATTTAAATCTATCTCGGGTGAGACTGCGTAGTACATTCTGTGTATTGTGTTTCCTTCTGGGTTACCAAAAGGGCCTATAGTTTTAGAGGCTTTGTTGGAAACCTGAATGACATGAACCCCAGGTCAATAACTCAGAGAGAAGAAGAGAGCAGTTTAGACCAACAAATGGTTTCATTATCGTGTTAAGAGGAACAAGAGAGGACTGAGTAGGCGAGATCTAAGTGAACAAGAAACAAATGAGTGAAACAAAAGAACAATGAGCCATTAGAAGGGAATTTTGAGACCTTGGAACCCCATGAAAGTGTAAATCGAAGGTTGGTTGAGAACAAAAGAGCTAGAGTTTCCCCAGAAAGACAATAGAAACCCTAGCATCACACCTCGAAAATATTTGGATAAATATGTTTTTACGGATTTACACAAAGTATTTTTCTGTGATTTTCCCCACCTACTACAGGAGTGGATACTAAGGTTGAAATATAACCACAGGATGAACTGGCTTCGACAACTAGATTGGACCCCAGTATAGGTTGAGTAGTTACAGTAGGTGAACAAAAAATTCACCTAAGCAATTGACTTTTGGCTTGACAGTATTGTGGCAGGCTTCATCACAGAGTTTGCAGTCGACACAGTGAAGTCATACAATGTAGAAGAGAAATAATTTCTATGTGGACCTCGAGGAAGGTACATTCGATCATTGTATAGTTCTATTAAAATATTGCTATATAACAAAGGTGTAATGACAATTGAATCAGACAGCTAGACTTCCCTGTGTGCATGGGGGAAGGTGGGGAGCACTGACAGAGAGAGGATAAATGGAAGAAGGCTAGGATAAAGGAAAGAAGGAGGAACTCTTGGACCCAATCTTGATGAATGACGACCATCTTCAGTGGTTCCTGGCATCATCAGGAATGACGCATAGTGGAGTACCCTACCAATATAAGGTGAATACCAAGAAGAGAGTCGTAGCCATGAAGGAGGGCTTGGCAAGCGATGAGTAAGAGGTAGAGGATCTCCAGGATGTGGAGCAGATTGAGGAAATCCTGTGCACAATTTATGAGAGGAAAACAAGAGGCCCAAGAATAGGAGGAGAAGGCAGCCATCCTATCCATATTAATGTTAGTGTGGTACCCATAAACCCATGTGTGACTAATACACTACCGTTTAGACAACCGAAGTTTAGAGGAAGTCCGAAAGAAAGAAGTACATCTATCGTAGGAGTAACAACTGGAGGAGCCATTTCAGGCAGTATTAGTCAAGTATTTACACCATGCGGCAGAGGTAGCAATTCAGTATTTAGAATGGTAGGACACAATCCCACTATCAAATTACTAGAATTTCGAGGAGAAGCAACAAACGATCCTGAGAAGCACTTGTTCATTTGCACAAAGATCTGGGAGGAAAAATAGATCACTAATGAAGATACCAAACTCACGTAGTTAGTTATCACGCTAAGAGACTACACACTAGATTGGTACATGAGTCTAGACACAAACAGTTCCCATGGGACGATGAGGACATTGGCGTACATTAAGAAGTTACTGATTAATGAGTTCCAAAAGCCGATCTTAGAGGATCATTACATGAACAAGATGATTGAGATAAGACAGAAACCAAGATATTCTGTATGGAATATTGATCAAAGATTCAAGCGGCTGAAGGAAAAACTAAAATACCTTATGACCAAGATGCAACACCGACACCTATTTGTCAACTCACTACTCCCACATCTAAAATATCTCTTACGACAAAAGAAGTTTCAGACACATGCAGAGGCTATGTAGGAAGCCTTGCAACTGGAAGAGAACCAGTACCAGCATATGGACCCATCTATTGAGGAATTGAAGGAGGATTTGAATAATCTAACATTTCAATTGAACCAAAATAAGAATAAGGACAAACAAGAAGTCATTTGGTGCACCACATGCAGAACGGAAGGACACCACAAGAACGAATGCCCAACATTCGCATAGTATATGGAAACATGTATGCCAAACCCACTACCATAGGGAGGGTTATGGTGAGAACTATGCAAGAAACCAGGTCATGACCCTTACCACTGCATGATGATGCAGAAATACTAGACAGTTCCAAAGAATTCATATTGCACCTTTTGTAAGTTAGTGGGCCACGACGACAAAGATTGCAAAACTATGGAACTGATGCGAGAAAGAACATCAGATGCATATAGAGTACAAGATGAAATGAAGACTGGGAAAGTAGCACCCTAGTTCAACCAAGCCCCAGCCCCATACAACACTTTGTAGCAATAGTATAATACTACATAGCAACCCTACAACAACGTGCAGCTGCAGTACAACCCGACACATCCCCAGTACAATATCGTGCAGTATAATCAAACACCACGGTATAACGCATCGAGAGGTGATCATGCAGGATATAGAGGAGGAGGATGAGCTAGAGGAGGTTTCGGACGTGGCAAAGGACCAGTCACATGTCACAATTGTCAGCAACCAGGACATTATGCATGAGAATGTCCACTTCCACCAGTGAATTGTATGTATTGTTGCTCATCGAATCATGAGACAGAGGAATGTCTGACACTATTAGTAAATATCCAAGAAAAGAGGAACCAAAACAATCAGAATGTTCAATGGATTTCAGTCGAAGCAAGGGATGACGAACGAAACATCAACATAGTCACTCATGGAGGAACGAAAATAGGAAATGACACAGTTCGACAGGAACCAACACAGAGCCAATGGATAAAGAAGAACACCGAACCAATGAAGTCGTTTGACGCACCCTGTTGTTCCCAAGTTTATACTTTAAATCTATAAAGTATACCGTCAAGGCATCCATAAATGTTTAAAGGAATAATTTGAGAATAAGAATTCAAAATAAAGTTGAAGCAGAATCAGTTTCTCAACTGTCTCTGTCTTGCTTCCTGTTGTTCTTGGATGCTAATGTCTCTCTCAATAGCAGCCCATGAACGTTCTAATTCAACCCGGTTAGTTATTGTTTGTAAAATGGTATTAAATAAATTCAAGGCGATACTGGTTTGATCTTGAAGACCTGGTTCAATGTTGGGTTGTCTGCTACTTGGAACAGTCATGGAGGATAAAACTTTATTTATTTGTGAAAGGATTTTAATCAAACGTTACTTCAAATTTTCCAGAGATGAGAACAAGAAAAACAATTTTGAAATTCAAAACAGTAACATAAATACATTCGAGGTCGTTTCCTGGATTTGTAACAATTTGAAAATTTTAAACTAACATATAAGTATTATAGAAAAATATGAGGCTTTAATCAAGAAAGAATATCATATTTCGACAGATTATAATGAAAGAAAACGAGGTTTCTAATGAAAGTTAAGTATTTAAGGTTCAAAAGATTTACAGGTCTTAAAATCACTGATAGCGATTTCAGAGGCAAAACTGTAAATAAATTGATATCCAAACCAATCTGAACTAGAAATCAAAGATGTAGACAACTTCAAATTGATGATTCATTAGAAAAACATTGAAAGAAAAATACAACAAAATATAGTAAACACGGTTGAAGAACACATAGCTACAAATTTGCAGGATTCATAATCTCATTTGTAATCTATATTATGATATCTTTGGAAAATTGTTATTACAATCGGCTCTCTCCAAAAAATCCTGAAGCCCTTTCTCAGTCTTTAGAAACTATATTTATACATTTTCATCAAAATTTTCTCGTTGGTGACTAACCAACTTCCTAATATTACAGTTACATATAAAAATAATGTCAACTGTTTACATTTTCCTTCTAATTTCTACTGATAAAAACATTTAAAAAAGATTTTAAGATTGCATTGATGAACTTCCTTTCTTCGCTTCAATACACTGAACACACTTTCCCAAAAAGTTCACAAAAGTCCTGGGAGCATCTGGTACCTCATTTTCTTCAAATAAGAAAAATATTTTCTGCAGTTCAGGCAAACGATTTTCTATTATCTTCTCCGTGAATTTAATAGTTTTCAACTTTAGATTTGGCGTCACATTCCATTTGTTGATCTCTGTGATATTGATTAGTTTAATTTTTGAAATCTCTATTTTCATTTCCTCCAGCTCTTCTTTGAACCTTAGCTGGTGCTTGGCAATATTAATCTCACCTAATAATCCGGAACAGTCATCTGTTCCGATATTCAATGAAGCTCTTTCTAAGAGATTGAAAATTCCCTGTAAATCATCATTGACCTCTCTTGTTATTCTTTTATATTCGACCAGTTTTGCTTCCCACACTTTTAATATTATGTCCCCTTTAACATGTTCAGAAATAGATAATTTCTGAATCTTTCCAACTTCTTCCTTTGATGAGAAAGCCATTGCCTTCTGAAAAGTTGTTCTAGCTGCTTTCGCCTCCCTTTCCTTTTGGAAAACATTCTCCAAAGACATATTTGTTTCTTGAAAATAATTCTGGACTACTTCCAGATTCAAGAACACTTTTTTTTGTTCTTCCTCTATTTTCAAATATATCTCCAATGCTTGTGTCCTGAAATTTTCAAGTTCTACTACTTGATTAGTAATAGAAATAATTTTATCTTGTAAATGTTTATTTTCTTCTCCCAACTTTCGGACCTGTTCCTATGTGACCTGTATTATGTGTTTTTCCTCCTCCAAGTCTTTATTCATTTTCTGAATTTCTTGCATATCCTTTAGTCTAGCTTGTTCTAGACCCTTATGTATTCCCCAACTAATATTTCTTTCAGTTTCTTTTAATTTGTCTTGCAGTTGAATTATTGTTTGGTATTTTTGTTCAAGCATAGTTGTTAAATTGCCAACATAATACATAATTTTTGTTGCTATAGCACCCATTGTACCTGCTAATTCTGTAGCAAATTCTCCATCTTTGAGTTTCTTTCCATCTATAATAACCCTATGCTTTTTAATCATCCCTTCTTCTCTTGGATGAATTTCCTGTTTCAAGACTGCTCTTCGCTTTTTACTGAAAAAGTAATCTGATGGGGGGATTTCATCTCTTGAAATTGACTCTAGATCACTGACATATAAAGCTCCTTCATGGGGGGTTCCAAAATTTGACTACAATGGAGTTAAAGAGGTGATAGGACTACTGAGCTCTATTGATGTTGTTCCTCCTATCTTTTCTGGAATATTTTTCATGATTTCTGGAATTGTTTCCATCTCTTTTCCCTTCTCTGTTCCTGATTCTTTTGATTGAGAACCCTCTGTATCCTGGGAAGGTATCTTAGTATTCTTCAACTTGCCTTTGGTATTTTCTTTATCCTGTGTATTAGTTTCAAACCCTGGAGGGGGCCCTTCCTATTCTGGCGGTGGGGTCGAAACTTCACCCTGCAAACTCTTGGGTAGGCAACTTTGCCTATGGATCTGAAAAGATGTGAATCCATTCTATGAGTCAGGTGGCATGGCCTGTACTCTGTTCAGTACTTCTTCATATGATTTAACATCTTTAAATATATCATCATAAAAAGATGCTTCATGTTCATATGCCTTTAGATTACAATGTATGAAATGCCTACTTATTACTTAGTAGGGTTCATATTTTCTGTGCTCAATATATACTAATTTCACTTCTTCTAATGAATCGGCCTCCACCTTAGAATGGCCTAAATTTAATAAAGAAAACTTCCCAATATGAACGGGGAAAGATGGCCATGATTTCTTCTGAGCTGCTTTTAATTCTAATCCAACACCGCCCTTTACTATTTTATGAGCTACCTCCTTGCACACCAATCTATCCAGTAGGAATTTAGGGAGTGCATGAGGGGGAATGGAACAGCCATAAACTCTAATGTAGGAAAACATTTCTTCAATAAACCAGTCGGCAACTGCTTTAAGACTTTATGTGATTGCATCAGAAATGCAAGGGGGTTCACATCCAAAAAACATTATGTGCATAGGAATAATAATAAAATGACAAACCTCGTAAAATGCATCTTTAGCATTTTCTTCCCAAAGGGAAGAGTGATATTTATGAATGGGTTTTGGATAGGAAATGCTCCAACTCCAATTCATTAATGGAAAGGGAGTCACAAAACAAATTGCATCCATAATGTATGCAGACATATAAAAAGTTGTTGGTTGTCCCTTTGATTTTGCTGCTTTGTAGTTTAAAATTTCTTGTGTTAGGTTATCTGACAAAATCTTATGCCAGTTAAAACCATTTCCTTCTGAAGCTTCCTCTAAAAAGGGCACCCAGTCTGCATGAAAATGACAGGGATCTTTTCTCCCGAAAAGTCTACATAGCATAATGGCTACATAAACCATGTATTCATTTAAGGAGGCTGTAGCATAAATCCCATGAGAATCAGCCCTAAACTTTGCTTGAGACCTCGTCCATCCTCTAATTATATCGGAATATGTCTGGTCTACCTCAATACATTCTTTTCTCTGAAACTCTGCTAAAAATTCAGCATTAAAAGTGTGTTTAGGATTTGGCGAGAGTTTATACATTACTTGAATGTGCTTTGGTCTGAATGAGCCGACGATAGCTCCTTGCTCGTTTAAAATTATCCTTGTTGGGATATCGACCTTATCTAGAGGCTAGCTAATCATATCAGTGTATGCCACAAGCCTCAGGTGCACAATGATCTTATGGAGATCTGACTCAGCTATGTCCCGCAAATGATTTTCAGAATCAGGATGAGCATTCTCAAACTCGTATTCCAGCAATTCGAAGATTTGAGTCCAAGATTTAATAGAATCTATAGCATGTGGAGTGGTGTCGGAGATAATATCTCCTTCCTGTGTGTATTCATTCTTTTTGGGTGCCTTTTTGGGTGCCATGACTTCTGCGTTTAATTGAAAACCTATTACAGAAAGTGGATGAACGAGCTCAGCTTAACATGAAAACACAGACATTCGAATGTTTATTTTGAATACATTTAAAAATGACAAGATTTGCACAGTTGTCACGAATTTAAATCTCTTAATGCGGAAGATATTTTCCCGAGATACGCATCTAATGTTCGTATTTAGGCGCCTTCGGGTTTTTGAAGAAAACGAGAAACTTACTTAATAGGAAAGCGAAACATGAATGATCACTTAAATAATGATTACCATTAATCTTGTTTTTGAAAAAATGGTTAATTAGTGTTAATCATAGTTTAAAGCTGAAAACTTCATTTTTTGGGATTTCGGAAATCCTGATGTCGAGAGGTATGTCGTCGATGAAAAACGATTTCCGAAATGTGAAATCACGAAATCATGATGTTTTAATTAAGTTTTAAATGCTTTTAGCACATTAATTACTTGTGATTAGACGTTTTCGGGATTTCGGAAATCCTGATGTTGAGAAGTATGTTATCAATAAAATCCGATCTCCGAAATCGTGAAATCGCGATGGCTTTATTTTTAAATAGGACTTAACTTATCTTAATTAACTAACTAATCGTGATTAAGGCCAAAACAAGATTAGTTTAATTTGACGTGAATTGTGGATCGAGGTTTCGTAATTCAAGATTTTGGGAAACATGATGATAGGAGATGTGATCTCACTGAACCGTGAATCCCAAAATCACGACATAATTATTTTAACCCTTAACCTTTCTTAGAAGGGACTAAATTAATTTGTGTTTAAATTAAGATTCCAACGTTTCGGGAAATCAGGGATCGGGGTTTCACGAATCAATTTGCATCAAACATTTGTTTGTAGTAAACCCCGAATCTTGAAAATTCTCTTAAGATTAATTTAAAAAATCGTTAGTTCAAATTGTAACACGTTTTAAATAATTTTGAAATAAAAGGCGTCGAGAGTCTTATAATTTTTGTAAACCTTTTTCCCTTTCATTATCTGAAAAAATAAGAAAAAACTAAGAAAAAGGTATCATGTTCTTAGAAATGATACGAAACTCGTGTTTTATGAAAAGCCAAAACTCGAAAAAGAAAAAATTAGGCCTTAGGGATAAAAATTTAAGATCTGTTTCAACATAGGCTCCAACTGGGGACCTCTTCTCCTTGTGGGACAAGGAGAACATGTGGACTTAGTGCCTTCATTGGGTAAATGGTGTCAAGGGTTTATCACTGCTAAAACTGCTAAAGGAGAGGAAAAAGAGAATCTATTTCAACTTTTGAAAATCTTTTCAAAACTTCTTGTTTGCTTTAAAATCAATTGTAGTCTTCTTCATAATATTCTCCTTCTCGTTCTAAATTTAAGTTAGTATTAAGATGATTAGAACAATCTTAGGAAACTCAACAGATTTGTAAATTTCGGCTTGCATCAAAATAAAATTTATAATTTTAATTGGGGAGCTCTATCTTGACTTAAGATGAAAATCTGGTTTCGAAAAACTGGTAACTAGAATAGAGTGATAGATAAGTATGACAACCTTACAGACACCTCAGATATTGCTTCACTGCCAGCGGGCCTGTTCAGTACCCCGGTGAAGTTTTCTGTCCCTTTTTTACTGAATTTCCTTTCACCGCTTCGAGTGCTAATTATATATTTATACTCAGATATTGCTTCACTGCCAGTGGGCCTGTTCAGTACCCCGGTGAAGTTATTTGTCCCTTTTATATTAGACGAGGGCAATCATTTAAATGAATTTCCTTTCATCATCTTTGGGACTAGATGGGGAAATCAAATATGAATTTCCTTTCACCATCTGTCTTATCTTAAAAATATGAAGCGGGGGCAATCAATGATACTTAAAATATCAGGGGTGGTTATCTGTGTAAAAATTTACAATAGAGGTTTGTCAACCTGTTTTGATTATTCTAGGCCAATCTTTTCTCAACTTTCAAAACCCCTTAGTCTGTAGAGAGAAAAGTGAAAGATTATTTTCAGGGGTTATCCTTTTGAGCAAGTGAAATTCTCAGACAAACTGTTAAGAAACCTAAGAGAGTCAGAATCAACCTAAACATAACCACTTTTAGTCAGAGAATAAGAACTATGAAGACTGGTCTTACTGAATTTAACTATTTTTCGATTTCAAAAGTTAATACATAATCTCTCCTACTTCGATAGTAAAACCCAAAAAAGTGAAAAACAATACTAAGGGTATAAAAGGAGATGTCTAACAATCTGTAAGCCAGAAAACATAGGTTGTCAATTCAAAAATAACCCTTTGGACTCTTTTCTTAAAGATTTTTACTTCGAAATTCCTTTAAACTTGTTCTAAGTGAAACCCTTAATGTTTAAGTATTAAAAACAAACGCTTTTATTTACCTATCAGCTTACGGGATAAGCAACGCAATTTTTTTTTTTTTAATATTTATTAATAAAATGGACTTTGTTATAACTCATAACTTTGCCTTACCATTATCATTTTTTATTTTTTTTAATTTTTGTTTTTCGTAAACTAAAAAAAAGTACTATCTACCACCTATTTTTTTAGCAAATAAATCCTCTAAGTTCAAGCTGTCTGTTTGAAACCTGTAAACAAAACAATATCAAAAATATCAGTTTTTTTTTTTTTTTGGTACAAAAACTTAACTAATTTTATTTTAGTTTTATTTATTTACAAAATGAGAATAGACTTTCTAAAAATGAAAAACAAAACGGTATATACAATGAGAGTTTCTGGAAATTAATTATTCCATATAATGTTTTAAAAAACGCCCGTTAACAGGGGCATTCAAGATTTTACCATCCAAATTTTCAAGAAGAAATGAATTTTTTCCTTCAGAAGATGCTACCTTAAATGGTCTGTACCAAATATGATCGAATTTACCATTTTTTCCTGAATCCTCTTTTCGAGCATCCCATCTCAAAACTAGATCTCCAGGGAGAAAATTTATGTCCTTGTCTTTACGATCAAATAATACCTTCATGTCATCCTGGTACTTCTACAACTTTTTATCCACTACCGCCCTGTGTTGCTGAACTTCAATCAGCTGATTTATCCTTCTTGTGAGAGGATTTGGTTCTTCCTTCTCATTTTGCCATAGTTTCATCACAGGAAGTGCTAGGTTTATAGGCAACACTACATTTGTTCCATATACCATTTGAAAGGGAGAAGTACCGATAGAATTTTTTGTGCCTATCCAATTTTCCCACAGAGCATATTTTAAATGAAAATGCCAAGACTTTTTATTTTCGTTTAACATTTTCTTGATTATACTAATTAGGCTCTTGTTTGAAGATTTTTCCAGACCATTTCCCTGAGGATAGTATGTTGTGGAATGACCCAGCACAATATTATATTTCTGGCAAAAGCTCACCATTGTCATAGACTTAAAATCTTGTGCATTATCTGTGACTATCTTTCTAGGACAACCAAACCTAGACAAGATATTTTCTTCTAAGAAGTCTATAACTACTGAATCAGTAGCCTTTCTTGTTGGGATAGCTTCCACCCATTTGGTGAAATAGTCTGTAGCGGTCAGGATCCATCTGTGTTGAGCACTATAATGAGGATTAATTTCACCTATGAAGTCTAGTCCCCATTGTTGAAAAGGAGCTTCTGTCTTGACTAGGACCAATGGCATCGCTGATAGTTTGTGTTTTCCTGCAAAAAATTGGCAAGGGCTGCAAGCTTGTACCTTAGCATTAACATCTGGGAAAATTTTGGGCCAGTAATAACCAGCCCTCAATATTTTATATGTCGTAGCCCTCCAAGAGTGGTGTCCTCCACAGACTCCTTCGTGAAATTGATCTTTAACTTCTTTTGTTTCTGACTCGACCAGACAGACCAAGAGGAAGCCAAGAGGGTCTTTCCAATATAATCATTTTTCGAAAATACAGCATTTGACTGGATGCAGCTTTAGCATTCTAGCTTTGGATGGAGACAAGTCAGTTGGACATTTCAATGTTAGTAAGTATTTTACTATTTCCTTGTACCAATTCGACGACGCGAATTTCTCCTCGATTTTGTTTTTGACTATTTGGTCCTCAAGTTCATTCATGTCTACCCATTCTTCCTCCTCCTGAGAATTGTTTATCCCAAGAGCTCTGAAATTGGATTCAGCTAAAAGTTTAGCTAAACCTTTCCCCTTTACCAATTTTGTCGGTTTAACCTCCAAGTCGAACTCTTGAATTTTGGCAAGCCATATTCCTCTTTTGCCATCACTGTCTGCTTGACCCAAAATATATTTTACAGAACTAGTGGGTACATATGCAATCACATTAGAATGTAAAACATAAGTTCTGAAAGATTTCAATGCTTTTACCATAGCATATGCTAGCTTTTCCATTATATTATATTTGAGTTCAGCATCTCGAAGACTTTTTATAAAGAAGGCTATCGGTTGCTCAAAACCTTCTTCGTTCTCTTGAAGGAGTACAATAGCAAGCGTGTGTTCAGAGGCAAATGAAAAGATAATAAAATCTTTGAGATAATCGGGGCTCACTAGTACTGGTTCCTCACTTATAACCTTCTTAATATGGGCAAAGGATGCTTTAGCTTCTGCTGTCCATTTTACTTCACTGTTTTTTCTGAGCATATCTGTAATCAATTTCACAATTTCAGCGAAGTTAGGAATAAATCTTCTCAAGAAATTTATTTTTCCTAAAAATGATTGAATTTCTTTCAAATTCCTAGGAATAGCTATTGTATATATAGCTTCTACTCTTTTAGGGTCAATTTTGATTCCATCTCATGATGCGATGTGACTCAACAGCTTGCCTTCTTGCATAGTGAAATGAGACTTCTTAGGATTTAAGGATAGACCAAACTTACGGAATTTTTCAAATGTCTGTCTGAGATGAATCATATGGTCTTCATCCGATTTAGAGAAAACAGTAAGATCATCCAAATATATGACTACGAACTTGTCCTGTTCGCCAATGAAAGCAATATCCATCACACGTTGAAAAGTAGCACATGCATTCATCAGTGCAAATGACATTTTATCGTACACAAATGTGCCCCAAGGAGTGGTAAATGTGTTTTTTTATTTATCGAGCTCACTGACGAAAATTTGATTGTAACCTGAAAATCCGCCAATCATTGACATCCTATTAGCTCCTACTACTTTTTCAAGAACATGGTCCTTTTTAGGTAGAGGATAATTATCTTTAAGAGAATATTTATTAAGATTCCTGAAATCGACACATAGTCTAATTTCCCCATTTTTCTTTCTAACCAGGACCAGATTAGCTACCCAATCAGAATATCTTAGGGGTACAATTATCTTAGGATCAAGAAGTTTTTTGACTTCTCGTTCGATAACAGGTAATAAAATGGGGTTAAATTGTCGGAGTTTTTGTTTAAAAGGTTTGACACCAGGTTTGAGGGGTATCTTATGTTCGATCACAGAAGTGTCATATGTTTTCATTTCTTCATACGACCATGCGAAAACATCTTTGTATTTTCTTAACAACTCTGTGTATTTATTTTTGTTTTATGTTGATAAATATTTGGATAGTTTAACCATTTGGGGATTTTCTTTAGTTCCTATATTACAATCTTCAACCTCCTCTGGTCGGGGTTGTAGGGTGGCTTTTGAAGGGATATCATCTTGATTAAAAAGTCTTTCCAAAGGGATTAGACCCTTGGGAATTTGGTTGTTCTTGAGAACAAGCATTCGGTGATTTGCAATTTTATCGTGAAATTCTTTAGAATCCTCCCCCTCTTGCATGATCCAAATAGGATCATTTTGATTTTCTTGATCGATATGCATTTTTGCAAATTCGTCTAATGATTCTAGAAACTTTCGAAGCTGCTCATCGTCTTCAAAAACCTGCCAATGTTGTATGTTATTTGGTATCGAAGGGTGATGTCTCATTTGTATGTGATATTTTAATTTAAAAGAAGTTGGGGGTGTGAAAGTTGATGCAGCTTTGGCTAAAGCATCAGCCTGTTGATTTTCAAATCTTGGGACGAAATGAAAATCCACATATGAGAAGAAGTTCTCAATTAAATCCCAGACACAATTCCTATAGGACCGTAATCTAGGATGCTTAGCCTGGTACTACCGATTCACCTGTTTTATAATTAACTCGGTGTCACCAAAGACTTCGAGTTTCTTAATTTCCATCCTTCTAGCAACTTCTAATCCTAGCACTAAAGCTTCATACTCACATACATTGTTTGTACAATCCACATTCCACTGAAGCCTATATGAAAAAGGAATAACAAATTGATCATCGGGAGCCATAAGAAGTGCTCCTACTCCATCTCCAAGGAAATACAAAGCACCATCAAAGTACATTCTCCTCACTCCAGTGCTATATACATTTTTCTCTATTTCTGTTTTTTCAATTTTTTCTTCTATACAATTATCGTCTACATCTACTTCAAAATCATCATCAATAGATAATATACAATTTCTTAAGTCTTGGTCAGAAATATAAACTGGATGATTGTTCGGGTTGTGTGGATCACCTACAGTAAATGCCAACCTAGTCTCTCTATAAAGACAAGTGTATTGGCCTCCAAAAACTGGAATTGTAGCGTATTGCATATCCAGTTGGAGAGATCCTCCAAGCTTGGCACCCCATGATCTAGATAATAGAATACCATACTTTGGGGGAATTTCAGCGACCAGTACATCCATAAGAATACTTTTAGCAGTTATTTGAGCCAAACCTACCACTAGGTCTTTAATCATACCTATGCATTTGAATTTCCTCAAATCGAAAGAATATAAGTCACCATAGGGCCTTGTGATTTCAAGACCAAGTTTTTCCATGATTTTCTTTGGCATAATATTGTGGGAAGCTCTGGAATCCAACATACAGTTATGGAGAAGGTGATCAAACAGGGTTAACATAATATAAAAAGGAGCCACGGTGTCTCTTGCACCTTCGAAGTGTGGACCGAAGACTATGTTTGGTTTGTCATCCTCTAAGTTGATGACGTCGGCCTGGATTTCATCTTCGGAAAAATTAATCATCTTGGCGATTTGTTTTCTGTATATGGGATTTTTAGCTAATTCAACAAGGGGAATAGGAATTTTGATTTTATTTATTTCGTTTTCCAAATTAAAATTTCCTAGGGCCTTGTCATTTTCGATATTCGGGGCTTCCATACCTTTCTTTTCAGTTTTTCATTGTGATGTGAACTTGTTTTCATTTATAGGAGCTAGTGTCTTCACAGGGAGTGTTTCTACTGGTTCTGACTGGACAGGTTGCATATCAGCTGTGTTTCTTTTCGCAGACTGTTTATCAACCACTTTTGGAGTTGCCTCATCGGTTTTGCTTCTTGGCAAACTCTTTTTTGTCGGAACATTTGGGAGACTTTATTTCTTGATCTTAAATTATATTTTCCCTGTAGTTCAGCTATAATATCATCTACAATATCTTGATATGTGAAATATTCAGACATATTATTGATAACATGATCTTTCGATGTACTTTCTTTACTTAAAGATGCTTCGTAATCATGTCTCGATAAATAAGGTGATTTATTATCGTCGCCAAGGTTACTAATATCTTCATCGATTTCTTCGAAATCTCCTAAATATTCCTCTCCAATGTAGTTTTCACTTTTAAAGGGTGTTGGAATTTTTTGATCTTCATTTTTAATTATTTTCTGTGGTCCCTGAGGATCAGGATTTCTTCGAAAATATTTTTTGGGGAAATGATCTCTTTTCAATTTCTCTAGTTCCATTTTTGAGATCTTGTTTGAAATTTCTTGAATGACCCTATCCATCTCTTCTATTCTATCTCCCGAGGATTTTCCCGATCCTGAAGATCCACCTTGTTCTTTAAATTTCCTATTTTCTTTGTTTCCAGTTTTAGTCTTTGCTTTTAGTTTCCCTGATGCCATCATGTTTGATTCAATCTCAAGTGCATCATCCTGCATTTTCATGAGATCTATTGATCTCCTTTCTCTCAATAATAATGCGAAGTCGGGATCAAAAGCGCCAACAAAAGTCACTTTTGCTGCAGGTTGTGAAGGTTTAACCTCAACTGGAATTTTATTATACAACTTATTGAACCTTTGTGTGAATTCTAGAACTGATTCAGAGTTTTTCTTTCTAAGGGCTCCAAATTCAGTCAAGTACTAGAGGTGGTCCTTCCTCTCTCCCCATTGTCTAATAAATGCACTTTCAAGTTCTTCATAAGATCTTAAAGATCCAGCTGCTAAGGATCGGAACCAGGTCCTCACCTGTCCCTCGAAATTTTGGATGAGGAGTCTAGAATAGACATCTTCATGTTCTATTCCGAGGATGTCAGCAAATTGGTCAAAAAAGTTTATATGTTCTTGGGCAGTCAGATCACCTTCCCCTGTAAATTTCGGAAGGCTTTTCATATAATTCTCAGGGAGATCATGAAGAGGAACAGGAAGAACAAGTGGAGCATATCTAGCAGCTACTTTAGTGAAGATTCCTGGAAGCGGTACTTGACCACCTCTAGGGGCACCAGCCCCAGCTCCAGCACCTCCTTGTGTAGCCATGGTTAGATTTGAGGTTGAAGTTCGGAAAGTGTGAGGAGAAGATTCTCAGAAATCTAGTGAAGAAACTTTAGGAAATGAGAATGTATCGAATGAGAGGGGAAGTGAAAGTGATATTTCAAGAGTTTTTGAAGTGTTTGATTGCGTGAAGTCAGGATGACATATAGTATATGTGGGTAAAAATACTTGTTTAAGTGATTTTCGTGATTTTAAAATATTTTCCAGATCGGAGACTGGCGAGGTCTGCTTGCTATCCAGGTTTTTTCTGGTGTTCTTTCGGCTAATATCCAGTTTAGTTATTGTGGAGTCGCCAAGTGAAAAATATTTAGCCTTAGAAGGTTTTCTGTCCTTGTTCACTATCAAAAACAGAAAATGTCAATGTCGTTCTTCCCAAGGAAAAGATTCGTTTCTTTGTTCCCCGGCAACGGCGCCAAAAAGATGTTGTTCCTGATTTTATACTTTAAGGCTATAAAGTATACCATCAAGGCATCCGTAAATGTTTAAAGGAATAATTTGAGAATAAGAATTCAAAATAAAGTTGAAGTAGAATCAGTTTCTCAATTGTCTCTGTCTTGCTTCCTGTTGTTCTTGGATGCTAATGTCTCTCTCAATAGCAGCCCATGAACGTTCTAATTCAACCTGGTTAGTTGTTGTTTGTAAAATGGTATTAAATAAATTCAAGGAAATACTAGTTTGATCTTGAAGACCTGATTCAATGTTGGGTTGTCTGCTACTTGGAACATTCATGGAGGATAAAACTTTATTTATTTGTGAAAGGATTTTAATCAAACGTTACTTCAAATTTTCCAGAAATGAGAATAAGAAAAACAATTTTGAAATTCAAAATAGTAACATAAATACATTCGAGATCGTTTCCTGGATTTGTAACTATTTGAAAATTCTAAACTGACATATAAGTATTATAGAAAAATATGAGGCTTTAATCAAGAAAGAATCTCATATTTAGACAGATTATAATGAAAGAAAACGAGGTTTCTAATGAAAGTTAAGTATTTAAGGTTCAAAATATTTACAGGTCTTAAAATCATTGATAGTGATTTCAGAGGAAAAATTGTAAATAATTTGATATCCAAACCAATCTGAACTAGAAATCAAAGATGTAGATAACTTCAAATTGATGATTCATTAGAAAAACATTGAAAGAAAAATACAACAAAATATAGTAAACAGGGTTGAAGAACACCTAGCTACAAATTTGCAGGATTCAGAATCTCGTTTGTAATCTATATTATGATGTCTTTGGAAAACTGTTATTACAATCGGCTCTCTCCAAAATATCCTGAAGCCCTTTCTCAGTCTTTAGAAACTATATTTATACATTTTCATCAAAATTTTCTCGTTGGTGACTAACCAACTTCCTAATATTACGGTTACATATAAAAATAATGTCAATCGTTTACATTTTCCTTCTAATTTCTAATGATAAAAACATTTAAACAATATTTTAAGCTTGCATTGACAAACTTCCTTTCTCCGCTTCGATACACTGAACACACTTTCCCAAAAATTTCACAAAAGTCCTGGGAGCATCTGGTACCTCATTTGCTTCAAATAAGAAAAATCTTTTCTACAGTTCAGGAAAACGATTTTCTATCATCTTCTCCATGAATTTAATAGTTTTCGACTTTAGATTTGGCGCCACCATCCATTTGTTGATCTCTGTGATATTGATTAGTTTAATTTTTGAAATATCTATTTTCATTTCCTCCATCTCTTCTTTAAACCTTAGTTGGTGCTTGGCAATATTAATCTCACCTAATAACCCGGAACAGTCATCTGTTCTGATATTCAATGAAGCTATTTCTAAGAGATTGAAAATTCCCTGGAAATCATCATTGACCTCTCTTGTTATTCTTTTATATTCGGCCAGGTTTGCTTCCCACACTTTTAATATTATGTCCCCTTTAACCTGTTCAGAAATAGATAATTTCTTAATCTTTCCAACTTCTTCCTTTGATGAGAAAGCCACTGCCTTCTGAAAAGTCATTCTAGCTACTTTCGCCTCCCTTTCCTTCTGGAAAACATTCTCCAAAGACTTATTTGTTTCTTGAAAATAATTATGGACTACTTCCAGATTCAAGAACACTTTCTGTTGTTCTTCCTCTATTCTCAAATATATCTCCAATGCTTGTGTCCTGAAATTTTCAAGTTCTACTACTTGATTAGTAATAGAAAACATTTTATCTTGTAAATGTTTATTTTCTTCTCCCAGCTTTCGGACCTGTTCCTGTGTGACCTGTATTATGTGTTTTTCCTCCTCCAAGCCTTTATTCATTTTCTGAATTTCTTGCATATCCTTTAGTCTAGCTTGTTCTAGACCCTTTTGCATTCCCCAACTAATATTTCTTTCAATTTCTTTTAATTTGTCTTGCAACTGAATTATTGTTTGGTCTTTTTGTTCGAGCATAGTTGTTAAATTGCCAACAGAATACATATTTGTTGTTTCTATAGCACCCATTGTACCTGCTAATTCTGTAGCAAATTCTCCATCTTTGAGTTTCTTTCCATCTATAATAACCCTATGCCCTTTAATCATTCCTTCTCCTCTTGGATGAATTTCATGTTTCAAGACTGCTCTTCGCTTTTTACTGAAAAAGTAATCTGATGGGGGGATTTCATCTCTTGAAATCGGCTCTAGATCACTGACANCATGGGGGGTTCCAAAAGTTGACTGCAATGGAGTTAAAGAGGTGATAGGACTACTGAGCTCTGTTGATGTTCTTCCTCCTATCTTTTCTGGAATATCTTTCATGATTTCTGGAATTGTTTTCATCTCTTTTCCCTTCTCTGTTCCTGATTATTTTGTTTGAGAACCCTCTGTATCCTGGGAAGGTATCTCAGTATTCTTCAACTTGCCTTTGGTATTTGATTTATCCTGTGTATTAGTTTCAAACCCTGGAGGGGGCCCTTCCTTTTCTGGCGGTGGGGTCGAAACTTCACCCTGCAAACTCTTGGGTAGGCAACTTCGCCTATGGCTCTAAAAAGATGTGAATCTAGTCTATGAGTCAGGTGGCATGTCCTATACTCTGTTCAGTACTTCTAAATAGGATTTAACATCTTTAAATATATCATCATAAAAAGATGTTTCATGTTCATACGCCTTTAGATTACAATGTATGAAATGCCTACTTATTACTTGGTAGGGGTCATATTTTTTGTGCTCAATATCTACTAATTTCACTTCTTCTAATGACTCATCCTCCACCTTAGAATGGCCTAAATTTAATAAAGAAAATTCCCCAATATGAACAAGGAAAGATGGTCACGATTTCTTTTGAGCTGCTTTTAATTCTAATCCAACACCACCCTTTACTATCTGATGAGCTACCTCCCTGCACACCAATCTGTCTGGTAGGAATTTAGGGAGTGCATGAGGGGGAATGGAACAACCATAAACCCTAATGTAGAAAAAATTTCCTCAATAAACCAGTCGGCAACTACTTTAATACTTTCTGTGATTGCATCAGAAATGCGAGGGGGTTTGCATCCAAAAAACATTATGTGCATAGGAATAATAATAAAATGACAAACCTCGTAAAATGTGTCTTTAGAATTTTATTCCCAAAGGGTCAAGTGATATTTATGAATGGGTTATGGACAGGAAATGCTCCAACTCCAATTCATTAATGGAAAGGGAGTCACAAAACAGATTGCATCCATAATGTATGCAGACATATAAAAATTTGTTGGTTGTCCCTTTGATTTTGCTGCTTTGTAGTTTAAAATTTCTTGTGTTAGGTTATCTGACAAAATCTTATGCCAGTTAAAACCATTTCCTTCTGAAGCTTCCTCTAAAAAGGGCACCCAGTCTGCATGAAAATGACAAGGATCTTTCCTCCCGAAAAGTCTACATAGCATAATGGCTACATAAACCACGTATTCATTTAAGGTGGTTGTAGCATAAATCCCATGAGAATCAGCCCTAAACTTTGCTTGAGACCTCGCCCATCCTCTAATCATATTGGGATAGGTCTGGTCTGCCTCAATACATTCTTTTCTCTGAAACTCTGCTAAAAATTCAGCATTAAAAGTGTGTTTAGGATTTGGCGAGAGTTTATACATTACTTGAATGTGCTCTGGTCTGAATGAGCCGACTATAGCTCCTTGCTCGTTTAAAATTCTCCTTGTTGGGATATCGACCTTATCCAGAGCTCAGCTAATCATATCAGTGTATGCCATGAGCCTTGGGCGCACAATGATCTTATGGAGCTCTGACTCGGCTATGTCCCGCAAATGATTTTCAGAATCAGGATGAGCATTCTCAAACTCATATTCCAGCAATTCGGAGATTTGATTCCAAGATTTAATAGAATCTATAGCATGTGGAGTGGTGTCGGAGATAATATCTCCTTCCTGAGTGTCTTCATTCTTTTTCGGTGCCTTTTTGGGTGCCATGACTTCTGTTTTTAATTGAAAACCTGTTACAGAAAGTGGATGAATGAGCTCATCTTAACATGAAAACACAAACATTCGAATGTTTATTTTGAATACATTTAAAAATGACAAGATTTGCACAACTGTCATGAATTTAAAGCTCTTAATGTGGAAGATATTTTCTCGAGATACGCATTTAATGTCTGTATTTAGGCACCTTCAGGTTTTTGAAGAAAATGAGAAACCTACTTAGTCGAAAAGCGAAACATGAATGAACACTTAAATAATGATTACCATTAATCTTGTTTTTGAAAAAATGGTTAATTAGTGTTAATCATAGTTTAAAGCTGAAAACTTTGTTTTTGGGGATTTCGGAAATCCTGATGTCGAGAGGTATGTCGTCGATGAAAAATGATTTCCGAAATGCGAAATCATGAAATCGCGATGTTTTAATTAAGTTTTAAACACTTTTAGCACATTAATTAATTGCGATTAGACGTTTTCGGGATTTCGGAAATCCTGATGTTGAGAAGTATGTTATCAATAAAATCCGATCTCCGAAATCGCGATGGCTTGCTTTTTAAACAGGACTTAACTTATCTTAATTAACTAACTAGTCGCGATTAAGGCCAAAACAACATTAGTTTAATTTGACGTGAATTGTGGATCGGGGTTTCGTAATTCAGGATTTCGGGAAACATGATGACAGGAGATGTGATCTCATTGAACCGTGAATCCCGAAATCGCAACATAATTATTTTAACCCTTAACCTTTCTTAGAAGGGACTAAATTAATTCGTGTTTAAATTAATATTCCAACGTTTCGGGAAATCGGGGATCGGGGTTTGACGATTCGATTTGCATCAAACATTTGTTTGTAGTAAACCTCGAATCCCGAAAATTTGTTTAAGCTTAATTTAAAAAATCGTTAGTTCAAATTTTAACACATTTTAAATAATTTTGAAATAAAAAGCGTCGGGAGTCTTATAATTTTTGTAAACCTTTTTCCCTTTCATTATTTGAAAAAATAAAAAAAAACTAAGAAAAAGGTATCGTGTTCTTAGAAATGATACGAAACTCGTTTTTTATGAAAAGCCGAAGCCCGAAAATAAAAAAATTAGGCCTTAGGGATAAAAATTTAAGATCTGTTTCAACACACCCAAAGAAAACGAGACTGTAAAGGAAGCTAGACAAAAATTTCAGAAGGTGGACGCAACATCGACTTCAACTGCGCAGCCAGTCAAGGAAGCCCTAGAATACAAAATGACACCATCATTGGATCATACCAACAGAATGAAACCCAAGGGAAAAGTAAGTACTATCAAAGACTTTTTGCAATCATGCATAAAAGTATTAAGTGGTCCTTCATCTGTGAAAATATTGGAAAACATACTAGAGAAATGTAGCAGTGAGATGGAAGAAAAGATAGAACCAAAAACCGTTAATCACCTACACACCCGAAGAAGAACGAGTAGGGAATTTAGACTAAATGATAACATTGGGGATTTCAATATGGGAGACATTATACTAGACCTAGGATCCTAAGTGAATGTGCTACCCAAGAAGACCTGGCAATGCATGGGAGAGCCAACATTGGGACACTCAAATGTCCAATTAAAACTAGCCAACTAGCATAGAGTCCTACCAATAGGTAGACTGAAAGGAGTAACAGTAGATCTGGATGGGGTGCGCACTAAAGAAGACTTTGAAGTCATCGAAATAGTAGATTGTAAATTCTAACCTTGTACAATATCTACTGCAAACTGATATTCAAAAAGAACAGAAAAGATACAATGGAAAATACAAACATTACACAGAGAGTTTTCACCTGGAAACCCAAACCGGGAAAACCAGCATATATTATATTCATACATTGTGTTACATTGT
>SNQJ01S0073650.1:8283-43843 GCA_010110895.2 Picea sitchensis
ATGACAAAATTATTGAAGAAGGGGCATCAAGGCATTATTGCAAAAATATGCTCACTAGATGTTCAAACATCTAAGCTATCTATTTCTCAAGATCTCCAAAGGATCATTGATAAGCATTCCAAAGTATTTGAAGATATTCCGAAAAGGTCTCCCACCAACTCGAAATCATGATCATGAAATTCACCTAATTCCTGGGAGTGTTCCTCCTAACATCAGGCCATATAGATACCCTTATGCCCAACTTTATCAGCAAGATTCAGACTTCACCACCACCTATCAGCTCTTGGGTACAGAAGAAATTGTCACCGATTTTCACATTCAGGACGGACTATTATGCCATCAGGGCCATCTATATGTTCCTACAAGCTAGTGTGTAAAGAGGATTTGGGAATCTCACTATAATCGGATGGAAATACATTTTGGTGTGGAGAAAATTGTGGCCATTCTTCAGAAACATTTTTATTGGCCAAAAATTCGATAGGACGTCAAAAAATATATCATATCTTGCACAGCCTATGCCATTTACAGGACAACCATCAAGAAGCAAGGCTTATACACCCGTCTTCCTGATCCCGAGAATCCTTGGGAATCCATCTCAATGGATTACATGTCTAGCCTTTCATCCACCAAGCAAGGGAATGACTGTGTATTTGTGGTCGTTGATCAATTTCAAAGATGGCCATCCTCACAGCCTGCAAGAAGAATATCATAGTGGTAGATACTTCCAATCTCTTCTTCGAATGAGTGCGAGTCCATTTTGGGATACCACAAACCATCATATCTGACTGGGACAACAGGTTCCTCAACACATTTTGGCCAAGTCTCTAGTCACCGTTGGACACCAATCTTACTAAATCCAATGCTTTCCACCCCCAAATAGACGACCAAACAAAGGTCATCAATCGGATGATTGTGCACATCCTGTGCATGTACAACTATAAGCATCCACGTACATGGGATGAGAGTATCCCATATGTTTAGTATAGTTACAACAAGGCTCTCCATAGCTCCACCGACCATAGCCCATTTCAGGTGGGGATGGGTTTCCAACCCTTGGGTACCATTGATGTTGCACTACCTCTTGCCACCACATAGACAGACTCTTCCCATGTTCATTCTGAGACCAACAAAGCCACCATATTCATTGAGTAGATTCAGCACATCCGCCAACAAGTCCAGGAGATTTTGCAGAAATCCAATGCTAAGTACAAGCAACGCCATGATCAACACAGGGTACCGCACCAGTTTCAGGTTGGAGACAAAGTCTAGTTACATTTGTAGAAGGAGCATCTCACAGGGCCCCATTGGAAGCTTCACCCACTTCTATATGGGCCTTACACTATCGCCAAGGCTATGGGTAGAAATGCTTTTGAGCTCAACACTCCACCCTTCCTTGGCCTACACCCAGTGTTCAATGTGGACCTCCTTCATCCATATTTTCCACCATTATTGGATACCTCAGAGATCACAAAACAACTGACACCAACAAAGCTCAACCTTGACTACATGGAACAAGCAGCCACTGATCATATAGTGGACACACAGGTCAAGGGCACTCACCAACAAAGGATCCAGATTTATCAGGTTGTCAAGGCAGGGTAGCTCCTACACCAAGGCAAGTGGCTCACCCGGGGGCCAAATCCAACAAAAGTTTCCTCACATGATGGGGGAAATCAACGCAATGGACACCATTGCTTCCTAAGGGCGGAGGATTGATCCAGGTGGATATTGGAGGCAACCCACCTATTCCAACTAGCTCCTCTTGTTCGTTTTTAATTCAGCACGTTCTTTTCTACTTCTTTGTAATTGTGGGTTCTACACTTCTGGGGTTCTCTAAATCCCTACATATCTTCTAGGTGGATACTAGTGGCCTCTCACCTAATCCAACTAGCTTATTTTGTATGTTTTCATGTTAGCACATGTTGTTGTACTTCTAGGGCCATTTTGGAGCCCTAAACAGTGTTTTTTGGCTCGCCACAATCAAAATGTAGAGGGAGTCATAGTTTGATGGTGTAATGTGTAGCTCTTTGAAATACCTTTCCAATGAGATATCACCCGCCTAAAACGGAGGTCATATGTAAAATCTATGACCCCAAGAAGTTGAGGTACCAACTTACCCATAGGGGCCCACATGAATTTTGGTGTTTCACCTCCTAGGGTTAGGTTTTTGGATGTCTAGGGTTTTTTAATTCATGAGTAATATCAAAAAGGCCTCTGGAGCCTCATTGTATTGACTCTTCTCAGACGGATGCACGTAGCAGCCACATCTCTTTTCAGAGATAGCTACCACCATTTGAGCAAGTGTTTCAGTTCCACAGTTTTACAGTTTCAGCCTATTTCATTCATTCAATAGAATATAGTGTTCACTAGATATCTGTGTTGTTCTTCATATCTCTATGTTTATTGTATTCAGTATGTTAATTAGTTCTTTCCACTCCTAAATCCAGATCACACACAGCTCACCTTGCCTTACCAATATGGTCATACACAGATTCGTCACACTAAGACTCTTTGTCATAACCATATTCACAACTTCCTGCATCTCAGTCGTGTGCCCAACCATAGACCTGTCGTCCCTTCTCTGCCGCAGAATTTACCAAGTTAACAAAAAATTTGGTTCTGCCTCACACATGCCTCACTTAAACTTATGTTTCATACTTCCCCTAAAATTTCCTAGTACGTCCCTCCCTTAGCTACTTGTCTTCAATGTTCGCAACTCTACCTTAGTCTTCCTTGCCTTCGAACTTTGCCTAAGACTTGCTTTATTATTCCACAAACTCTTCTTTTCTTCGTTGGTTGTGTGCCCTTGTGTTCTTATAAGGAATCCAAAGGTAACCAACGCAAAAAATCTCGTCCTTTGGGTGTCTCCCACCCCTTCGCAAACTATCACACTCAAACGACTCATCATGCCCCTTCGTGGACCTGGTGTGCCCAAACGAGCTTGTGCACCCATCAACCATCATGTCTCTTGGACTGGTGCACCCCATCCATGGGCACATGCCCCATGCCTTGCTTGCTGTCTTGTGTTGATCGACGAGACACTCCATGGGTGTGTTGATGGGGTCATTCAACCTCTCCAACGTGCCCATGTTGCCATGAGAAAGTAGGTCCACCTCTTGGGCAAGCACCCAAGTCGCCCCATCCTTGCCCAAACACAACCCAAGTCTCCATCAACTGTTCTAAGGCAAGTAAGGTGTTTTCCTCCTTGGTGTCGTATGTCACCATCATGAGCCCAAGATGCTCCTACTCACACCCACATGTCTTCATTCGTCCAACCGATAGCATGCCCCTTATATTCTCTTTCCCTACTCATCCCCAAGTCTTCCCAAGGAGTGTGCACGCTCTGTGGGTGTCATGGGATACCTTAAATCCTCCCCAATTCCAAGTTGTTTTCATCCTTGAAAACATCTATCAATCTCCATGGTGCCTCTGCCCCATATTCAGATCTCGTCACCACTCAACAACTCTTGTCTCTTCAATTGTTGTCGTCAAGGAAAACTCCCCTTAGAAAGTTACATGAATCTATGAAGTGTCGTGCCTCATTGACTTACGGTTGCTTCCATACTCTATTTGAATATAATATAATATCTACTTTATTTTTTTAATTTTGACTTATTTTTATGGAGAAACACCACCTTTAACTAGTAATACTAACATAGATTCATCTTAACCTTATATTTAGTAAGAACAAAATAAAAATAATCGTAAATTTATCAATGTAAAAAATCATACTTGCAAATTTCTTGGTTCTTAAAAAATTAGAAGTTAAATGAATTTATATTAATTAATTTACTTAAAGTTTTACTATACAACTCCATCACCCATCCTCATGCAACCCTCCCCCACCAATGCCCTTATGTTGAAAGTATTATGGTTAAGAACATGTGTTTCCTCCTAAGAGGTTACAAGTTCAAATCCATAGGGGGGTAGGATATGTATACCTTTGTAGACTTTACCAGTCAAATCGAAGGGCGGAGGGGGTCCCTTGTCCGACAAATAAGGAGATCTCATACACCAATTTGGTGTCTGACTTGGTCATGACCTTAAAATTAAATTATTATTATTATTATTATTATTTACACAAGAAAGAGGTTTTTATATTAATAGCAGTGGTATGACCACTGTGGAGAAAACTACAAAATTCAGCCCTACGTTGTGCGCATGGGATTCAATATTACATAAGGATCTGCTCTGATATAGAGTTTCGAGATTCCCACTACTTTCGAGAGTTCCGAAAATTCTAAACATAGACAGAGGCCCAACTTACAAAGTGGTTGCCTATAATACAAAGGAAGACTGTGCTCCTGCGTACAAAGAAAAACCCAAAAAAACAAAAATGAGCTAGAGTCGGGAGAGAGATAAACCATAATTAAACCTTCGGATCTGGAGTGAATGAGCTTGCGCTTGGAGATGTATTCACACCTACACTTGTTCAACATATCGAGTCTGCAGCTTGCAGTTCCATCTTTTCAATTCGTGCCTCTAGTTAAGCTATTTTGTTGTTAGTTTGTTGTGTTGTGTGAGTGAGAGCTTCAACCGCTTCCTCCTTGAGCTGGATGAGATATTCTTCCACCATTTCAAACATCCATCTGCCTTCCCCATCCAAACGAAGCAGGAAGCCTCTGTGTGCGTTGAGTGTACGCTTCAGCCTATGAATTTCAAGTTCCAGGGAGGGAGGGGGGTTGGGAGGGGAGGCTGAATTGGAGCTAGATGCCATAGTGCGAGCAAGGGTAGTGGACAAGAACCAGGTAGGGGACCAAGCCAAATCAGACAGCCAGGAGCGAGCAGGAGGAGGGACTAAACACACCAGCCAAGTGAGAGACCAGGCAGTATCAAGAGAGCAGGATAGGTAGGAGTAGGGCGCCACCTTCCCGAATTTAAAAATGCTTCGAACATGTGTTTCCATGAGAGGAGGCAGCTTCATGCGAGTGTCATGCAGGAGGGGGATGAGTTTAGAGCAGAACGGCATGAGTGATGGGAGGCGAAGGACAAGCGAAGAGTGTTGAAGGGACGTGAATGGGTAAGTGAAGTACCTTCGCGCGAGATAGGGGACGGACAAAGGTATTGCCTGAGGGCTACCAAGCTTCGAGGAGCTCGGGAGAAATGTGTGCCTCATGCCACAGGAGTTCCAGGTGAGTTCCCTCCACGTGTCATTAAAGGAGAGGGTCGAAGCGAAGAATTCCATTGATGGATAGTTGGCCCCTGCTCAAGGGGGTGGTGGCTTTGGCAGCCTAGTTTGCTTCTCCATTGAGTTGTCTAAGCACATGAAAAAAGTCGATTTTATGAAAGGAGTGAGAGAGCCGTAGGATTTTCTTGGTGATTTGTCGAAGGTTCATTTGATTTGGAAATGTGTTCATGGCCAGAGATTGGATTAAGATTCGGGAGTCTCCTATCACAATAACGTATTGGATAGCTAGCTTACGGGCTTGGATGAGTCCTTTCCAAAGGCTTTGTGCTTCTGCGATGTTATCGGTTTCTTCTCCTAACCCCTAGGAATAGACTAGTTCCCGAAATTCAGTGGGGTCATAGATAACCCCTCCCCCTCCTACCACCCCTGGGTTTCCTTTTGAATCTCTGTCAAAGAACAAAATGTGTTTGTGTTGATTGCGTCTCCATTCTTTGAAGTCCTTGGGCTGCTTGCACACTTCCCAAAGTTCATGAGGGATGGGGAGAGGGGGGGCGTATTTAAGAGCGGGGGCAAGGCTAAGGAGCCATTCATATTCAGGGGAGGAGTAAGTTGTGATAAGGTGTTTGGCCACAAGAAGTTGAGGCAGTCGCTGAGTAAGGCTTTGGCTCTGACAGAGACATGGGCAGGGGTGGAGCTTTGGTTTCTAAAGATCCGCGAGTTCCTTTCGAGCCAAAGTTTCCAGAGGATGCGTTTAGGGAGGGTCATCCAACAGCTTTTAAGGTGAGTTTTTGCCTTGAGAGTGTAAGGATAGTAGGTGGTCCAGGATTTTAGCAGGGAAGTAATATCTGAGGGGAAAAGTTCGATCGGGGTCCCTCCCGGGAGGGCAATCTACAAAACTTATTTAGCAAAGGAGCATCCAAGAAGCAGATGGTCAACAGTTTCTTCATGGGATTGGAAAAGAGGGCATCTCGGTGTTCCTTCCTAGCCTTTCCTCCGAAGATTATCACCTGTCAGGATGTTGTTATGAGCTAGAGTCCAAATGAAGAAGTCCACTTTGGGTAGATTTTTGACCCGCCATATTTCTTTCCATAACGCCAGATTTCTTGGGGCCTATGGTTCAACTGTGAGGAATTTATAGCCGGCTGCTACTGTGTAGCTTCTGGATTTTGTGCCCCATCCTCGTTGGTCCTTGAGTCTTTTGGAGATTGAGGATTTTCCTCGGAGTAGGTGAATCATCAGCTCTTTTTCTACCTGGATCTGTGGAGGGCAGTCAGGGAAGTTCCAGCTTGCTGAGTCATTTGTTCCATCACTTTTCCAGAGGGAGATGTCCCAGAGGGTATTGTAATTTTGAGATTTTAGGTAGGCTTTTAGGTGCTCAAGTCCAGGCACGTTGTCAAGTGGGGTGTCCCCCATTATAGAGTCTTCCCATCTGCAGATTTGTTTTTCATTACCCAGGATCCATGTGAGAACCAGGGCAAAGAAGGTATGCACTTTTGAACAAATAGAATAGATAGGGGAGCCATGAGAATTTTTAGGCGATGAATCGAGGCATCGAAGCCTTGGCCCTGAGAAGTATTTCTTCCAAATGGACATTTTGCACCAGGAGCTCCTTCCTGAGATTACGTTCCAGAGCAGTTTTGCTCCAAGGGCCAGATTTTGGGAATGGAGATCGCAGAGATGAAGTCTTCCTTTAGGTAGGGGGCGAGATATTTTCCTCCAACTGACCAGTGGTATCTTGTTGTCGTTGTTTCTCCCTCCTTTCCAGAGGAAACGCCGAAGCAACTTGTCGACTTTGGAGATGATGCCTTTTGGAGCTAGCATAATTGAGCTTTGATAAATTGGAATGCTTGAAATGACAGATTTTATGAGAACGATCTTACCTGCTAGGTTTAACCAACTTGAGCCCCAGGCACTTATTCTGGCTTTAATTTTATCAACAAGGGGAGCCCAGCATAGAGTTTTGGCAGTAGCTTTGAAGATGGGGACCCCAAGATACTTGAAGGAGTCCCATTGAGTTTTGTCTGTTTTTCCAAGGATTTGAGTAATGTCAGTCATTTCCCTCGGGGTGTAGTTCCACCAGTAGATTTGTCTTTTCCTATGATTGATCATACTCCTCGAAATGGCTTGGTATTTTTCTAGAAAGTTTTTTAATCTGATGGTCTATCTGATACTTGCACTTCCAAGCAGGATGTTGTCATTAGCAAACTGAGCATGGCTAATGTCCCTGACTTCTTTGGCTATGTGCAGTCCCATCAGTTATTGAATATGTTGTCTGTGATCTAACTGGAAGCTCAGCATCGAGGCCTGGATGGCATAGAGGAGTGGGGAAAGGGGGCATCCTTACTGCAGACCTCGAGAGGCTTGAAAGAACCCAACTAGTCAGCCATTTACAAAAGGTGATATCCAAGGGCTTCCTATGCAAGATTTTGTCCAGCTGATAAAGGCAGGGTCGAATCCGAGCTGCTTCATTATCTGAAAAAGGAAGCTATGTCTTACCCTGTCAAAGGCACTTGCTAGGTCCAGTTTGATAACCATGCAATTTTCCTTCCTGCTTTGACTAGAATGGATGGCCTCCTAGACAAGGATGATGTTGTCACTAATGTTTCTTCCTTTGATGAAGCCCCCTTGATTATCCGAAATGATTCCAGGAAGGATATTCTTTAGTCTGTTGGCCATGATTTTGGTAATAATCTTATAGCCAATGTTGCAAAGGGAAATAGGTCTGAAGCGATCGAAGGAGGAGGCTCCTTTTTCCTTTGGGATAAGGGCTAGAAAGACTGAGTTGGTGCTACCTCCAATTTTATTGTAGGCTTGCGACTTTTGAATCATTCTGTGGAGGTCATGTTTGATAATTTTCTAGTAGACTTTGATGAATCGGGCTATAAATCCGTCTAGGTCGGGAGCTTTGTCGGGGTCCATATTTGCAATGGTTTTTTTAATCTCTTTTTTGGAGATCAACTCTATGAGAATTAAATTGTCTTCCATGGAGATCCTGACAGGTATGAGGTTGAGGATGTCATTGGAAATAGCTTCCTGGACGGTAGGGTCTTCAGTGTAGATGTTTCTGAAGTGCTCGTGAGCAGCGAGTTTGATGTCCTTGAAGTTGGTGATATTTTTCTCTTGGAAGCAAACTTCTTTGATGGATTTGAACTGCTTTCTTCCTTCTGCCTATTTGTGGAATAAGTTTGTGTTTTTATCCCCCGATTAAAGCCAAAGAATTCTTGATTTCTGCCTCCAGTATTCCTCCTCTTGGCGGCAGGCGTGATGGAGGTTTCTATGGAGTTGTTGTTCTTTCTCCAGGGAGATGGAATCGACCAAATGATTCTCTGCTTGGAGTTGATGTTTCTCTAGAATTTATTGCACCTCCACCCTCTCAAGGTGCGGAGTTTTGAGAGACTTGGCCCATGCTTTAAGCGCTACTTTGAGTTTTCTTAATTTCTCTTCCCAGACGTAGAAAGGGTGGCCCGTGATGGGTTCTTTCCAGATTGTGGAGACAATGTCTAGGAAACCTTCCTGCTAGATCCAGGCTGGGTTGAAGTGGAAGGGAATGAGGCCTAGATTGCGGTCATGGGAGAAAGAGAGGAGAATAGGCTTGTGGTCTGAGGCACTGAAAGGAAGGATAGAGGAGTCCAGAGTGAGGCTGAGGAGGAGGAAAAGGTGTTGGATGAGGAATCTGTCGAGGTGGGTTGCAATATGACCTGGTCCTAATCTTCTATTGGACTAGGTGAACAATCCTTTGGTGGGTTTGATGTCTTCCATATCCCAGTCCAGGATTAGATCATCAACGATTTCTCTAAAGGGGTCCCTGATGGGAGATCCCCCTCTTTTTTCCCCAACGTTTAGAGTGAGGTTTAGGTCTCCTGCAATGATTATATTCTCCAGATGAAGGAGATGCAAATGCTCTTGGATAGAGTTCCAACACACTCTTTTTTCTGCATGAAGGACTGGAGCATAAATGTTAAAGAGGATTACCTGAAGGTCTATGTCTTTATGATGAAGGACAGTGAGGATCCAGTGTGAACTGGAGTGGGAATGGATCAACTCGATTTTGTTGGGGTTTCAGAGGGTTCCCAAGCCTCCGGAGGCTCCTCGTGAGCTAATGGTGATTCTATCAAAGATGTTCTAGAAGCTCTTTCTGGCCTGGAATAAATGTTTTTCTTCCAGCTTTGTCTCCTGGATTAGCAGGACGTATGGAGTGGAGATGTGCATTAAATCTTTCATTTCTTCAATTTTCTATTTACTCTCGAGCCCTCTGCAATTCCAGGAGATGACTTTCATTACTTACCTATGTTGGTGGTGGCGGCTCCTTTATGGAACTGCCCCTGTTGCCTCGTTGTTCTTGGATTGATCAATCCATCCAGAGTTGATTGTCCCCCCTGTAGCTTGTCTTTATAGGTTTTAGCTTCTCTGCGTTCTTTTGTCGATTTCCTTCCCCTTTTTGAGGTTTTTTTTGTGCTTGTTTTCGGATCTATTTCCCCTTCCTCTTCTTCTGACAGATCTTCCTCTGATCCTTGGTCTGGTTGGGCTACCTCCTTGGGGGGGTCTACACTAGTCAGCGGGTTAGGCCCATGGATTTATTTTTCTAGTTGGATCTGGATCAGAGTTGGCTCAGCTTTTGGAATGTTCCTTTCGACTTCTGGTTCATCCTGGACCTCGGGATTGTTGCTCGTTTCAGGCTGGGTTTTTTTTGGAGGATCTTTTTTTTTGGCGAGGAGGGATTTGGAGCTTTCCCATCTCGTCTGGAACCCAATTTGTTTGACTTGTGTCTTTTAGGTTGTTGTCGTCCTTCATCCAAGTCTTTTTCTTGCTGAGCTCGGGGGATTTTTGGGCAGTTTTTTTGGAAATGGCCATACTCATGACAGTGTCGACATTTAAAAGGTAGTTGTTCATAGTCTAGCTTCTGGTAATGTTGCTAGTGTCCTACTGTCAACTTTAGAGCTTCTGGAAGACCCACTTCTAGATCAACTTCAACACAAATACATACACATGAGTATTGTTCTTTGGGGTTAGCTTTGTCAATGTACTTACCTAGCCCATTGTCGATGGCCTGCATCGACGAGGTGGACCAGCAATGGATCGGCAAGTTAGGAAGTCTGACCCACACCGGAATCACCTTGGGTACATCCAATGCCGGGTCAAAGTCTGGCGTCCAACGATTGAGGTAAAGTCCTTGGGGGGCCATGAATTACGACCTGTTTCTGAAAATCAGATCGTGGTCATCCTTGGAGATAAATTCGAAAAGGAAGAACCCTCACCCAACCGCGTAGCAGGTGACGCTGCTGGAAATCAGGGGCCGCCAGTTTTTCTGGATCCAATTCTCAGTGGTTTGTGGCAAGGGTCTGAGCCCGACAAACTGATCCACCAGAGCTTGATCTGCTAACGACAGCGCAATCTGCATGGGTTGTTCCGGGGGGAGGGAAATTAAAGGGATTTCATCCAATTTTTTGACGAACTTGGAGGGGGGATCGGAGGCTGACAGTTTTCCTTCAGCGACGAGAAGGCATTTGAAGGCATCGACAGCGGGGAGAGGCGGTGGCTCGCCACCCCTATCAGAACTCATGAGCGAGACCTAGCTGCTAGGTTTACAGCGGCTCAGAGAAAAAACAAATTGCCTTTCCCAAGTAACCTATGGAATGATTATGTCACTATATCTTTAAATTATTATTATTATTATTAGATAGAGAACATCAAATAACATCAAATTTACATGCAATACTATGTGTGATTCCAAAATCAAACACATTGACACTGATACTTACTACATTTACAATTCGATTGTCAATAACATTGTCCATCTACAATATTATCCCACTAAACAATTATTACAAGCACCTTCACTGAATGCTTAATGATAGCGAAATCTGTCCATCTTCCCATACCTTTTGATTGTTACTATCAAACCTTATTATAACATGACTTTAGTTATAACAGATTTCCATCATTATAACCATATCTTTACTTATTCTTATCTAGCATCATCGAAACTAAATTTCAAATCAAATCTCCCTCAAATAAACATTTGACTTTGACTAAATCAATAATATCATTAAAATGCAATATTAAACAATAAATCACATCAATGAAATATCATCATAATTATTAAGATCGACCCCAAACCAACAATAAATAGCTCATTCTCTAATATCATTAAAATGCAATATTAAACAATAAATCACATCAATGAAATATCATCATAATTATTAAGATCGACCCCAAACCAACAATAAATAGCTCATTCTCAACCACCATAAGTACAAATTTCCTTTTAAAATTAATTCGTGTAAAGTTTTAATACTATTAGTTTTTAGAAGTTGAACCCCTCACCAACTCATTCTCAACGACCTAAATACATTTTCTTTTCAATTAATTCTTATAAAGTCTTAAGAGCCCCTCACCAACTCATTCTCAATGACCCTAACTACATTTTCTTTTCAATTAATTCTTATAAAGTCTTAATACTATTAGAAGAGGGCAAATGGGAAAGGTGGGGTTGCGAGCTGAAGAAGACGATGGGAATTATTCATACGCAAAAAGAAAAAAAACTATTTTTGATATTTTAAATTTGTAAGCTTGTAATATATATATATATATATATATATATATATATATATATATATATATAAAAGAAAGTGAAAATGATGTGAACCATATTCACCCACTTTATTTTGGAAAACACAATTGTGAAGGATTCACCCACTTTATTTTGGAAAACACAATTGTGAAGGATTCACCGACTTAATAACGTTTTAAAATTTATTTAGATATTTTAAATAAATATAAATTTATCATAATATTTTTGGATTATAAGTTTATATTGTAGTATAAGTAGGTATAATAAGTTTATATTATAGTATAAGTAGGTATAATGATTACTTTTTTAGGAGGTTATAAGTTCAAATCTAGAAAAAGGATAAGGTATATAAATTTATCATAATATTTTTAGATTATAGATTTATATTATAGCATAAGTAGATATAATGGTTATTTTTTAAGAGGTTATAAATTCAAATCTAAAAAAGAGATAGGATATGTATACTTTTGTAGACTTTAGATTTGTTTATTGTCCCAAGGACAAAAAAATCTCATATACCAATTATACTATGTTTAATTCAAAACATTGTAAAAGAATAATTCATCTATGTTTTATTCTAATACAAATTAGAATTTTAAATTAAAGTGAAATTCTAATTGTATAATACACTTAAAGTATAAGTTTTGTATTTTAGTTTATTAATATTTAAAAGAATTTACGTTTTGTATGTTCTCAACAATATCCAATGCCCCCAATTATAACTCATGAAAAAGATTAAAAGCTAAGTTTTAATCATATATTTCTTATTTAATTACCTTTTTATGACCCTCACAATTAAGGTATGATGTCCTCGTATATTGTTAGTTGTATTTATATAATTTATAATAATATTTTTATATATGTAAATGTTTTTTTATTTATTGGTGGAAAGTTAAGAAATCAATTTTATATAAAAGAAAGAAAAATATTATTTTTGTTAGGCATTATTTAACTGTTTTACGAAATGGTTTTTTTGTTGGAATTTGATGATATAAATCTGTATGAAATCATTATTTTTTGTTGTTTAAAATTCATTTTTGAATGTAGAAACGGATTCAAAATGCTGAAAAACCTCTGAGGCATTTGAATTATACAGAAATAATCACTTAAATCTGCGAATCTAACAATTTTTTACCGGATTTTGGGCAAATGTTCCCAGAAAAAATCGTCCAAAAAAATTTATTTCGTAGAAAGTTTAAACTACGACTTCTTATCATGACATTGTAATAATTGATCTGAAAAAATAATCATAATTATATGCAATGTATTATAATATTTTTGATAAACATTATTAATTGTTTTTTTTATATAATTTTAAAATGATGATAACAACTGAGATGAACATCACTAAAATTAGAATTAATTTATCAAATCTTAAAAAATAAAAAAATTACAATTACTTCCATTTCTTTAAAAATTTATTCTTATTAAAAAAATATATTCTTATACTTAAAAAACATTGAGAAATACATTTTACCATCTTCCTATAGAATAATTTTTTGCAATTTATATTTAAAACATAATAAAGATACCATTATTACACATGGATACATCAAGAACATCAAAATCCATCCATTCCACACATAGATAACATAATCAATACACCTCGAGTGAACAACACGATGGTGACACCTCCCAAAATTTCTAGTTGGGTTGAAAATCAAAATCCATTTTAATACAATATAGGAAGATTGGAGGTTTGAAATTGATCATGATAGTATTTCAAAATACAATTTAATATTTTTTTTTAATTTATATTATAATACAATATATGAAGATTGGGGTTTTGAAAGTAATCAAAATAATATTTCAAAATATATTTATTGGGTTATAATTTATATTATTTTATAATGTTAAAAGTATTTTATATAAAATAATTTTTTAACAGTGAAAATTTATATTGGATAAATTTTAATTATAATAAAAAATATTTTTTTTAAATATTAATAAAATGGAGGATGGAAAAAATTATCTTTTAAAATATGTTATTTATATTTATATTTGCAATTTTTTTTATAATAAAACAAATTAACTCATTATTTTTCTTAAACATAGGATAAATTAAATTGGTTTTAACATACAATCATCTTCATTATTATTTTTATTTTAATTTAGAAAACAAATATATCAAAAATTATAAAATTTCAATAACTATTTTTTTTTTTTTTAATTAAAAAGAATTTTACATATTTAAAAAGAAATTATAACTTATCATAACTATATTAAAAATACTTACTAATAAAACAGTTACAAATCAAAACTTATAAATATCCACCTTTGTGTCGTATGGTTATATACATAATTATAATTATAATAATTTAATTTTAAGGTCACGATCAATCCAGACACCAAATTGTTTGTGGGACAAGGGACCCTGCACATCAATTTGATTATTAAAGTCTACGGAGGTGTACATACCCTACCCCCCTATGGATTTGAACTTGTGACCCCCAAGGAGGAAGCACATGTTCTTAACCATTAGGCCCACTCAAGTTGTAATGATTGTTTATATTATATTAACTAGAATTGTGTTGCATATTAGTCTAAACCACCATACACTACTACTACAAAAATTGATGGACAAAAGGGCCTTCCTTGATTATTGGGGGCTCTCATCGAAAGGTGGGTCAACTATGGATTTTTCCATCCCAATTTGTTGAACATTTGAAAATTGCAAAGCCCTTGCTAAAATTTCCATGCGTCACTCTGAGAGATGATTTATTACAACTTGAAATCTTAAATGTTGGATATGAGGTACAAAAATAAAAGACATCATATTCAAATCCTCCAAATAGGTTAATCTTGTTATAAATATAATTCATTTTCTGAATTTTGAATTGTAGAAATCACAATATTGAGGTTCCTAGATAGAAATGTAGGCCATGAAACCTATGTGCAATGTCAAAAATACTAAAAGAGGTTTTTCATTGTTAAAATTAATATTTTTCATTACTGTTACCAAACTAAAGGGGTGGTTTTCTACATGATTAATGGCTCCCACAACATCCCATATACTTAATGAGAATTAAACCCTAAAAGAGAAATATAACTATCTTACTTGACTAAACAATTAAGCCAATATTTTAGTCTAAGGGGTTAGCTTAACTGATTGTCACTAATGTTGTTGGACATTTGTCTAGTTCTGTGTCAATAGGTGCCCAATTTAAATCCCTTGTATTAGGCACACCATTTTACACTGGAAATTTTACTATAAATGCCATATACAAATGCGAAGAAGTATCCCTTGGATTTTCTTATATGAATCAGATCCAACAAGAACAATTGGCTATCGACACAGGCTCTAAGATGATCAACACAAACAAATTTTAAGGCTATGAACGAAGAAGGAGATCGACTTGTTGGCATGAAGGGCCCCATGCCATCATGATTGATGTCCATTTTTATGTAATATATGTAAAGTGAGGCAGTATATTGTTGTACATAAGGAAATAATGAAACGTTTCTGAGACCTTTTCCACATGGGAGAAAAGAAAAATAAACGAAGAAAGAAGGAGAAACATACTGGAGAGAAGTTGAAGCATTGGGGATGCCTGACCTTCCAACTATCCTCCCAATTGACTTGGCCCTCTATATCATGTTTCCCCACAATGAGAAAAGGGTTCTTTGGGTTGTGAATGATGTAAAGAGGTTGCCTAGATGTCACTGAGGAGCATAGAGATGAAACAAAGAGCCTATAACTTTCTCATTACTAAATAATAAAGAGCTTGGTTGAAGACAAAAGAATGTTGGTTTTCCCATTTGGGATTCCAGGGTAAATTATGAGTTTAGGTGTGATAATTGTTTTTGGTTGCATTGTTTATGAATGGTAAATGGTATGCACTATAACTTAATGGATGTTTGTGTATTGTTTAGCAAAGAGAATCTTGTTCCATTTATTGTTTGAATTTGTTTTATATTAATATGGTCCCTGTGGGTCAATAAACCAAACTAACAACTCTTTAACCACACCTGTACGTTGATTTGGAAGTTGGAAATTGACGACCCTCCTCCCTAAGTCGTCCTTATTTATTTGGGGGTTTCTAATTTCATTTTAAGAGTCATGGGCACATTTTTGACTTGCTGGGGCGTTTTCCTTTTCCCATAAATTATAGATGGATTATATATCGAAGTCTGGGGTTGTCGGGGTGTTCATTAGCTACCCACAAACCATATACACACTTTTTCCAATTCGCCTACTATCAATTTATCCCCCATACATTTTCTCTGTCAACGAATGTCAAAGATCGACTTCCATACATTTTTAGTTTCTCTGGGTTTCCAAAAACAAATTTCCCTAGGCATTTTTATGCATCGTGGGTTAATAAAATCACCTCCCCGAACATTTTCCTTCACAACTAGTTGTAAATTTTTCCTCCTAGTTATACTCTTCATTGTCAGCCTCATCTCACCTCTGAGGATTTTATCTCCACCATTGGTCTTTTTCCTCTTCCTTAATCGATCAACAACAATTTCTAGTTGAATAGATCCACCCACAGTTCGACTGGGTTTTCATCGGTTCGATTTGACTCGACTTGGTCGACCCAAATTTGGTCGACTCGACTTGCCTTTCATCTAAGTCAAATTTGGTCAAATTTCATTACTTTTTAATCGACTTATGTAAGTTTGACTTCCTCATCTCTTGGTTTATTCGACTTGGGATGGTCGATGGGTCAGCTTCCTAGTTAGCTCAACATGGATTGGCTAGTTGAGTTCTATAAGTTGATGAGAACTAAGATTATATTTGTTTTGTAGAGGAATCCATGTTGTTGATATGGATAGGCTATAAACCTCATGTTTATGGATCATATGGTATCAGAGAAGAAGTTCGAATGCATTTAGTGAGACCTGTATGGTAAGTACCCACAATGATTACAAAATAAGTGGACAAAAGTTGTTTCCAGGGATAGAGTGAAGTAGAACATCAATAATGTCAGGGGAACATTATGAAGGAGAAGATGAAGAAGATCCTAGGGTTAGGTTGGATCATTTTGAGCATAGTTTGGCTAAATTAACATCAATGGTGTCACAACTATTGGCAACAAAGAGCAAGGAAACACCATCAATAGAGGTTTGTCATGAAGACCCCAAGAAGGAAGAAAATAATCCAAAGATAGAGCGTAAGACTAAGCCATATATGGGAGAGTGCAATGACATAAATACACACGTACATTTTTGTGTGGCAACTAAGGTGGAAATCAAGCCATATAGTAGGGGAAGTGGATGTTATATGGATGAACCAATGGCTATAATAGATGGAAGTATAATTCAGCATGCATGAGGTAAATGGAAAAAAAAATATTGCTTAAAGGCCATGCTTTGACATGGTGGGAGAGTGATGTAGTAAGTAGAGCACTAGGAAATGAGCCACCGGTGACTGATTGGGAGGCGTTCAAGGACATGATCAAATCTCAGTTTTATCCAATAGGATATGAGGAACACCATCAAATAGTATGTCATTACTTCAGGAAGAGACAAGGACAATCAATGCAGGAGTTCATGACAGAGTTAAGGAAGAGAGAAATTCATATGCGAGTCTCTCTCAAAATTCCAGACATGTTAGTCAAGTATTTGGGGGCATTGTTACCTCATAATCCTAGAAAAATAATTTTATTTAGACTAAAGACATTTGATGAGGCCAGTATTCAAGCACAGTACCTTGAGGGAGACAAGAGGAAGTAACAAACAATTCCTCACAAGCAAGTAGAACCACAAGAGAAGCAGAGAAAGAAGAAAAAAAAAAAAGAAGTGGAATGAGAAGAAGAGTGTGGCAGCAACACAAGAAGAAACAACTTTCATCAAACAATGTAAAGGATGTGATCGAAAGGGACACAATGAGGATAACTATTGGAAATTGCACCATGAGAAGTGCCCCAAATATTTCCATAAAAAAGGAAGAAGAAAGAATTGACATCAGTAGATGTTAAGGAATGAGTGGATAGAACCTCAAACCTGGAAGGGAATATTAATTGCACTAATCTTCAGAAAGAGGTGGAATTAGTTGGTTGCAGTCATAAGGAGGAGAAGGAAATGACTGAACGCTTTTGCATTAAAATCCACATGAAGCAAAGCAAAGTGGATTGTTTGTTCGATCCCGGTTCACAATCCAACTTGATATCTACGCAAGTTGTTGAGAGGCTTGGGATGGAGACTCAATATCATCCACATCCATACCCCCTATCCTGGGTAAGGAAAAATGTGTAATTGAAATTGAGTAAGCAGTTCAAATTTAAGTTTGCAATCAATCAAAACTTTGTTGATGAAGTAGTTGTAGATGTGGTTAGATGTGGTTCCTCTGGAAATATGTGGAGTCATCTTGGGAAGTCCATATTTATACATGAGGGGTGCCATTTTTAGAAGGAGATAAAATCAGTATAGGATATTCAAGGGTGGAAAATATTATGCCATAAATTCACATAAGGACAAAGCTAAGCTCTCTTTGATCAGTTTTCATCAGGAAAGAAGAATCATGGGCAGTACAAAGAAGTTTGTCTTGTTATTCCATAAGAGAAGGAAAGAAACAAGGAGAAGGCATCGAGTTAGAGATGAAGGCATCCTTGGAAGGATGTAGTGGCAAGTAGTGTCAACAACTACAACAATTTATTGAAGCCTATGGGGAATTTTTTCAAGAGCCTCAAGGACTGCCACCCAAGAGAGAGGTTGAACACGAGATTCAATTGTTTCCAGAGTTACCACTACCTGACATTCGGTTGTATAGCTATTCCATCATCGAAGAAGATGAAGTAAATAAGAAACTACAATAGTTGCTGGAGAAATGAGTCATCATACCCAGTACATCATCATGTGTTTCACCCATCATTATGGTGCCAAAGAAAGATGGAAGCTAGAGGATGTGCATTGACTAGCATGCCCTGAATAAGATCACCATCAAGAATAGATATTCTTTTCCAAGGATGGATGACTTGTTGGATCAACTGCAACAAGACAAATTATTCACTATATTGGACCTCAAATCCGGTTACCGCCAAGCGAGGATCAAAGCGGAAGAATTAAGGAATATAACATTCAAAAAACATAAGGTTTGTACGAGTGATTAGTAATGCCTTTTGGATTATGTAATGCACATGCAACATTTATGAGAATAATGAATGATCTTATACTCCCCTTCATTGATTCTTTTGTAATAGTATACCCGGATGACATATTAATATTTAGAAACACTTGGAAAAATCACCTCTCACATGTGACACGAGTACTGGAGATATTGAAGAAGAATCAATAGATTTCCAACTTGCAGAAGTGTGAGTTTGGAAAGACTTCCTTGATATATCTTGGACACATGATTGGAGGAGGAGATATGAGAATATATCCAAAGAATATTGCAGTCATCACCCAATGGCCTATTCCCACCAACGTGACAGAGGTCAGAAGGTTCATGGGAGCATCTCAGTATTTGAGAAAAATCATCGTAAACTTCTCTAGAGTAGCAGTGCCATTGCATGTCATAAATTCCAAAGGAAAGAGCTTTCAATGTGGTAATACACAACAAAGAGAATTTGAAGACTTGAAAAAGAAAATCAGTGATTCTCCAGTCTTAGCCATGCCGAATTTGCAACGACCTTTTGAGCTAGAGAATGATGCTAGTGGATATGTGATCCAGATTTAGGAGTGTAACGAACTAATTAACAAACTGAATACAATAAACATAGAGATATGAAGAACAACACAGATATCTAGTGAACAATATATTCTATTGAATAAATGAAATAGGTTGAAAATGTAAAACTACAGAACTGAAACACTTACTTGAATGGTGGTAGCTATCTCTAAGAAGAGATGTGACTGCTACGCACATCCGTCTGAGCAGAATAATTACAATGAGGCTTCAGAGGCATTTTTAACATTACTCGTGAATCCCAAAACCATAGACATCCAAAAGCCTGACCCTAGGAGATGAAACGCTAAAATTTATGTGGGCCCCTATGGGTAAGTTGGTACCTCAACTTCCCAAGGTCGTAGCGTTTGCATACGACCTCCATTTTAGGCACGTGATATCCCGTTGGAAAGGTATTTTCGAGAAATACACATTACGACATCAAACTCTGACTCTATCTATAGTTTGACTATGGAAAGCCAAAAAAACATTGTTTAGGGAACCAAAACGACCATGGAAGTACAACAAGATGTGTTGACATGAAAACATACAAAATAAGCCAGTTGTATTAGGTGGGAGGCCACCAGTATCCACCTGGAAGATGTGTAGGGATTCAGACAACCCCGAAAATGTAGAACCCACAATTACAAAGAAGTACAAAAGAACGTGTTGAAATAAAAAATGTCAAGAGGAGCCAGTTGGAATAGGTGAGCGGCCACCATCACTACCTAGATCAGTCCTCCCCCCTTAGGAAGCAATGGTCTCCATTGCATTGAGTTCCCCCATCAAGTGATAAAACTTTTGTTGAATTTGGCCCCAGGTGAGCCGCGTTCCTTGGTGGAGGAGCTTCCCTGCCTTGACAACCCGATAAAGCTGGATCCTCTTTTGGTGAGTGACCTTGACCTGTGTGTCCACTATATGATTAGTGGATGCCTATTCCATGTAGTCAGGGTTGAGCTCTGTTCGTGTCAGTTGTTCTTCGATCTCTAAGGTGTCCATTAATGGTGGAAAATATGGCCGAAGGAGGTCCACATTGAACACTAGGTGCAATCCAAGGAAGGGTGGAGTGTTGATCTCAAAATCATTGCTACCCACAACCTTGGTGATGGTGTAACGCCCATAGCGAAGTGAGTAGAGCTTCCGATGGGGCCCTGTAAGATGCTCCTTCTACAAATGTAACCAGACCTTGTCTCCAACTTGAAACTGGTGCGGTACCGTATGTTGATCATGGCGCTTCTTGTACTTAGAATTGGTTTTTTGAAAAATCTCATGGACTTGTTAGCAGATGTGTTGAATCCTCTCAATGAATCTGGTGGCTTTGTCGGTCTCAGACTGAACATGGGAAGAGTTTGTCTGTGTGGTTGAAAGAGGTATTGAAAGATCAATGGGACCCAATGTTTGGAATCCCAGTCCCACCTGAAATGGGCTATGGTTGGTGGAGCTATGGAGAGCCATGTTGTAATTGTGTTGAACATAGGGGAGACTCTCATCCCATGTACGTGGATGCTTAAATTTGTACATGCTCAGGATGTGCACAATCATCCGATTGACGAACTTTGTTTGGTCATCTATTTGGGGGTGGAAAGAAGTGGATTTAGTGAGCTTGGTGTCCAATAGTGACCAGAGACTCTACCAAAATGTGTTGAGGAACATGTTGTCCTTGTTGGAGATGATGGTCTATGGTATCTCAAAATGGACCCACACTCATTCGAAGAAGAGATTGGCAATATCTTCCACTGTGATGTTCTTCTTGTAGGCTGTGATGATGGCCATCTTCGAAAACCGATCAATGACCACAAATACACAATCATTACCTTGCTTGGTGGACGTAAGGCCGGACATGTAATCCATCGAGATGGATTCCCAAGGATTCTCTGGGGTAGGAAGAGGTGTGTATAAGCCTTGCTTCTAGATGGCTAGATTGGAAATGGAATAGGCATTGCAATATCTAATATACTTGTTGATGTCGTGTAGAAGTTTTGGCCAATAAAAATGTTTCTGGAGAATGGCCATAGTTTTCTCCATGCCAAAATGTCATGCGATTCGACTGTAGTGGGCTTCCAAAATCATCTTTGCATGCTCGCTTGCAAGAACATAGAGATGTCCTAGATGGAATAACAATCCATCCTAAATGTGAAAATTGGTAACAGTCGCACCTGTACCCAAGAGTTGATAGGTGGTGGCGAAGTCTGGATCTTGCTGATAAAGTTGGGGCCACTCATATGCCTCATGTTCACAAGAATGGAGCACAGTGGTGAGTGAAACCACATGAGGTCGACTAAGGAAGTCAATGACACGATTTGTGATCCATGTATTATACTTGATGTTGAGATGGAACTGTTGCAGGTAGGTGGACCACTTCTGGTGGTGGTCGTTCTGCAACTTCCCCTGTGTCTGTATCAACTGTAGAGGCTTGTGATCAGTGTGGATGATCGTCTCCTTTCCCATAATGTAATGTTTCCATTGACGACAGGATTGTACAATGGAATACATTTCCTTGTCATAGGTGGGGTATTTTCGAAGAGTATCTGAGAGTGTATCACTATGGTATGTCACCATGATCTGAAAATAGAAGGCTGACTTGTTATGCTATGCAAGCACCCTCTACTTCATTAAAATAAACTTTATAGGACCTTGCTTCATGTGTTAACATATGCAAGATAAAATTATGTGTTAAGTTCATGCAACTTCTTGTAAATGTTTATGTGTGATGAATTGTTCCTTTAGATGGTTAAATATGTACTTTAAACAAATACACAGCAACACAACTTGCAGAAAATAAACCATCAAACTCACAACAAGAACAAGCTGATAAAGGAGTTCACCCCCCCTCCGGGCTACATCTCCTTGAGCTTCCATCAATGGACTTGGCTCTCTGGGATTAATTAGTCAAAAGTTCTTTTACAAGATTCTTCTCAACTCCAATGGGAAAACAGACTGTACCATTGAGATCAAAACACATAAAAACCCCAAAAATGACTAATAGAACTCTGAAAACGGATCATGGCTCATCCGGGCATGACCTCTTTTACATGTGGCCATAAGCTTCCCTGAGCTTCTCTTTGGTAAAAACACCCATAAAAGTCCTCAACAGCCTCTGAAACCTATCCCAATGTGTTTAGAGCATATCAATTATCCAAAAATGATTATTCAATCACAGAAAACAAACATAGGCTCACCAAACCATGTCCTCGATCAATGAGGGCTTAAAGCTCCCTGGAGCTTGCTGAAACTTCAATGGTGAAAAACCTACAGAAGAAGTCTTCAAATGGCCTTGAAAACAGCACCAATGGATCCAGCACGTCCAAAAACCCTAGCTAGGCTTTTACAGCACCTCAATCGGCCAAAAGATGAAGAAGTTAGGCCTCCTCCATTTTCCTCCTCCAAGCTTTCTGAAACTGGTTCGCCAAAACGCACCCTTTCCAAGTGAACCTGGCACACATGCCATTTAAGGCGTAAAAACCCAGCACCGGGCGCAACCACGCCAATGGTGCAAACCGTAGAACGGTTAGGGTGCCTCCAACCCCTAACCGCCTCGGCACCTGGGCACATGGTGGCATAAGACCTCGGGCTATGGAAAACGTGCTTAACCGTTACAAAATTGTTGTAACCACTCCCGCGTTCCAGGTCGTGGGCATATGGAATGGCATAAAAACCGTGGGTTATACCAACCCCGCGCACTAGCAACCACGCGCGTTCATTTTAATATGGTAACACGAAACTTTGGGTTATTTATAAACCCGCGCCACATTTTAATATATAGTCATGTGTAAAATGGAACCATATATATAATCACCCGCGCACATATAACATATGGTTTAATACCCCCGTGCCAATTGTCGGAATATGGTCATATACAAGGAGCGTACAACCACGGGCCGGGGCTAAGCCCCGACCCGACCTCCCGCCAAAACAATAACAAATGCAACTCAAATAAAATGTTACCCGCATACATATTAAGTAACAATTGGTGGCCCATTGGTTGGGCGGTACTTGCAAAGGCGCAGTCGGTGGGGAGGTCACTCGTTCGAATCCATCCGGTGACATACCAAACTTTTGTATGCAAACCCAATAGCCAATAAAGGGGTTCCACGTGGCAGCCCATGACTGGGCCACATGTCACCTTACCATTCGCCGAAAATGATGCCACATGTCACAACACGATTCGACCAACTGCCAGCCAACCAGATGTTGCCACGTAATCGCCACGTATGTTGCTGACATCATCCGACACGTAGGATGATGACGTCATCCTGTGCCACGTGTCACCCTTCCAGTGGTGACACATGTCACCTCCGAATTGGTCCAACTGTACGCCCAAAAAGCCAAATCTGCCTGACACGTGTCATCACCTGGATCTGCCACGTGTCCTGTACGGACCTGCCATGTGTCCTGTACAGACTGTACGGATAGGTACAGTCAGCATCAAATATTTTATCTGTTTGGCTTGACGAACAGATCGCGATATCTTCTCCATACGGACGCTGTTTGAGAAAGTAAATATATCGCCGGAATCAGGAAGACGAGACAGACGCAATGGCACCATTTTCGTCGCATTCCGAGCACTTTGAAATTTGGGCAAAATTTTGACCCCTGGTCCAGATTTTGATCACACCAAATGACCATATTGAGTGAGAAATGAACCTACAACATAGTGTGATGCATCAGTCTCAATATAAAATGGTTGTTGTAGATCGGGCAATGAGAGTACTGGAGCTAAGCACAAGCAGTGGTTCAGATCATCAAATGCTCATTGTTGTTCCTTCCCCCACACGAAAGTTTCTCTACCACCGCCCTCGGTCACGTGGCTGAGGGACCATGCAATATGGGATAATCCCAACATGAACCATCGGTAGAAGTTGGTTAGTCCCAAGAAGCTCTGAAGCTCGATTAGTGTGGTTGGGGCTGTCCAGTCACGGATGACTTGGATCTTAATGGGATCAACATGTACCTCATGCTCATCAACAATGTAGCACAAGTATTGGACCATGTTCATGCCAAAGGAACATTTTTCCAAGTTGGTATATAGCTTGTGTTTCCGCAAAGTGCTCAAAACCTATTGAATATGCCAAATTTTCTCCTCCCAAGTTCTGTTGAAGATGAGGATGTCATCTAAATATACCACCACAAAAGAGTTAGTGATGGGTCTCAATACATCATCCATCAACCTCATGAAAGTGGTTGGTGCATTTGTTAAGCCAAAGGGCATGACCAACCATTCGAAGAGACCTTCTTTAGATTTGAAAGTTGTCTTCCATACAACAATTGGTTTGATGGGAACTTGGTGGTAGCCAGACTTTAGGTCAATATTGCTGAAGAAATTTTCCCCCTTGAGTTGGTCAAGAAGGTCATCAATCTTGGGAATTGGGTACCGATTCCTGACTATGATTTTGTTTATTTCTCTGTAATCAATGCAGAGTTTCCAGGTCCCATCCTTCTTCTGCACCAGTACAATCGGGCTTCCTAAAGGGGAGGATTTGGGTCTGATGTGCCCCTTTTAAAGAATCTCTTGGATTTGATACTTTATTTCATCATTTTCCATCAGTGAGAAATGATAGAATGGTCCATTAGGCAGAGGTGCACAGGGGTTAGATCAATTGGATGCTTGACTTGGCAGTGCGTCGATACCCCAGTGGGTGAGGAGAAGATGTCTTTGTACTCTTCCACTTGCTTCTGCTACAAAGAGAGGCTCTATGTAGAGTCTGTGGATGTGGCGGGGACCTTCTTCTTACTGTGAGCATGGATCACATAGAAGAAAAAACTCTCGGTCTATGAAATGACCTTATTGCATTGCTTAGCAAAGATTAAAGAAATAGCGGTAGGCAGTGCTACCTTTGGTATTCTGTATAATTGTTTACCCAAAGTAATAATAACACTGTGGGGTCTAGACTCATACACAGCATGACGCTTCCACAAATATGGTTGTCCTAAAAGAACATCACAAACTTCAAGGGGAGAAACATCGCACAATGCCTCATCTTTGAAAGGCTTGATTCCATAGGGAAGATGACACGACTGGCTGACAAAGAGATATCTTCCTTGGCAAAGCCAGCCAATGGTTTAGGGTTCCAGGTGTGATGTCGTCGGCAAGTCCAGCCACTTGACGATCTCTGTTGAGATCAGTTTCTTCTGACTACTACAATCGACAATGAAATGAAGCAGAGCCCCCTTTACCCACATCTATGAGTGAAAGAGGCACTCCCCTTCCTCTGGTTCTTCTGGATCGCTTGGTTGGACTTTGGTGGTAGCGACAGTGGCACTGGGTTCAACATCAATAATCTGCTTCCCTCCTTCTGGATTTGATTCAGATTTAGAATCGACCTCTGACTCGGAAGCCTTCATCTCGGCCACGAGTGACTTCTTGGAGCAACATTCTTCAGTGTTGTGCTAAGGGATTTTATGGTATTCACACCATTTTCCTGTGTCCTTATTCCTCTTCTCATTGCCCTTCTTGTGTTGTGGATTGGACTGGTTATCCTGAGAGTGGCCATCTTTGCTTTGTCCCTTTCTGTGTGGGTTGGGGTTGCCTTTTCCCTGCTTCGGTTGTGAGTAGTTTGCAGATCCAAACTCTCGCCTCTTCTACTTAAATTTTTGCTTGATCTTGACATCATATCTATAATCTGTACCCAATGAGGTGATGTCCCAAAAATCTATTTATGTTTGAATGTATATATGCAAAAAACCACAGTATTTGAGCACCAGATGTCGCTCAAAGTCTTTGATACCCAATTTGGTGCGTAGGGTATGGAAAATATTGGTGAAATTTGGTAGCTTCTAGTCCCTTTCTTGACGCAGGATGGTCCATCTGGTGTATTGGTCCTTGTAGCTTCCAATAGGGTAGTATTGTTCTTTAATGGCATCCCGAAAGGAATCCCATGTAGGGGTAACCAAAAATATTACATATTCCTCTATGACCCTTTGCTCAGAGTAAGTATCCCACCAGTCCTTAACATGGGGGATGACCTTGAGGAGTGAAAAAGTAATAGTTTCCCTATCGGAAAAATTGTGGACCGAAAAATACCCGTCGAGTAGATTCAACCATTTATCTACAGCATCCGCATCTATCAGTCCTTCAAATAATGGAATATCAAAATTTGTGTGTACCTTGAAGGGGGTTGCATGGTTGCTTGATGAATATGCTTCTCTTGTGGGCATCCGCTGAAGGATCTGTGCAAACTTGTCCATCATTTAGTTCCTTTTTCGTGCAAGGGATTCCTCAAGCAACATTTTAAAAGGATATCCTACTCCATCATCTTTATTTTCTTCCCCCATGGGTTGTTGTCAAGCTCAGCGTGGTCAATATTGCAACGAATCGATTGGTTCAAGTCCCAACTTCTTGTACCCAGATCTTGCCGGGGACATGCAAGAATAAAAATAAATGAAGAGAAGACTGCTCTGATACCAATGATCTGGATTTAGGATCGGAACGAACCCATTAACAAACTGAATACAATAAACACATAGATATTAATAACAACACAGATATCTATTGAACAATATCTTGTATTGAATAAATGAAATGGGTTGAAACTGTAAAACTACATAACTGAAACACTTGCTCGAATGGTGGTAGCTATCTTTGAGAAGAGATGTGGCTACTACGTGCATCCGTTTGAGCATAATAATTAAAATGAGTCTCCATAGGCCTTTTTAACATTACTCATGAATGCCAAAACCCTAGACATCCAAAAACATAACCCTATGAGATGAAACTCCAAAAGTTATGTGGGCCCCTATGGGTAAGTTGGTACCTCAACTTCTCGGGGCCGTAACAGTTGCATATGACCTCCGTTTTAGGCGTGTGATAGCTCGTTGGAAAGGTCTTTTCGAGAAATACACATTATGTCGTCAAAATATGACTCTGTCTATAGTCTAACTATGGAGAGCAAAAAAAAACACTGTTTAGTGCCCCAAAACGGCCCTGGAAGTACAACAAGATGTGCTGACATGAAAACATACAAAATAAGCCAGTTGGATTAGGTGGGAGGTCACTAGTATCCACCTGGAAGATGTGTAAGGCTCCATATAGTCCCAAAAGTGTAGAACCCACAATTCCAAAGAAGTACAAAAGAACGTGTTGAACTAAAAATTGTCAAGAGGAGTCAGTTGGAATAGGTGGGTGGCCACCAATATCCACCTGGATCAATATGAATTAGGAGCAGTGGGCATGAAAGGAGGAAGACATGTGTTCTACCATTCAGATTTGTTTCATGGAGCAGTACTTGACTACCCCACATATGATAAAGATCTCTTTGCAATTGTACAAGCAGCGAAGAACTAAAAGGATTACCTCATGGGAAAAGAGACTATCATACACATGGATCATAAACCCCTCCAGTATCTATAGATTTGGAGCAAGATGAAACAGACGAGACATTACAAGTGGTTAGGTTTCTTTTAGCAATTTCATTTATTGATTAAGTACAAGAAAGGAGTCATGAATAGACTAGAATACATGCTCTCTCGACCACCACTGAAGAAGATTGCAATAGTTGGAATGATAATGCAGCTTGAGCCTTTCACTCGTGAACTTCTGAGTGAATATTACGAGGGAGATGAAGATTTCAGAGGATTCTACAAGTAGCTAAATAAGATTTTTTTCATTGTAACAATCCCCGTTACCAACATACTAAAAAAACAAATCTAACTCTGATACCACAGAGTCACGTCCCTAGCCATGCAGGCTGGCCACGCGACACCAATTCTTTTTCTTTTCAGTCACATTAGACTTACAAATTTTCTTAGAATTATTACCTTTACAACTTTGATATCTTAATATAATAATTCCTACCATCAACAAGTATGAAATATCTTAGATATCATCTCATTAACTTAAAATGCCATGCATATGAACACACATGCAGTTCTACGACATATGTAAACCATGCATAAATATATAAACAACTACAACAATATATTAAATATATTATGCATAGTAAACAACATGTAATTACACCTAAGAGCACTTATGTTTTATGTAAATCAATGAATTCATGCAAACCTCAGACGTTCCTCCCAACCATAGACTCTTCTGCTCATAAACTTTCAACAACAGGTCACCCTCAAGATGAGACTAGAACTACACCAGGGAAGGATTCTTAGGCCAAACTAAGGTCTATAGTCAGGAAGTAATCTCAAGTCAAGGTGCCAACTGCTATAATTACCCTACAAACTCACATTTCCCACATGTCTTTCCCACCCCAGGAAGTGTTCCCCTTCTCTCCCCAACAATCCTTAGGTTGCCCTACTTCCCTTCCAGGGCTTCAACAACAGGATAGACACCAAGTGTCATAGCCCTGTAGATATTTCCCAACACACCATCAAACAATCTTTTCCAATTCTCTCACAAGAGAGAGATTTCCACGGACCTGAAAATCCACTTCCTTAGAGTAAAAAAAACCCCATATTCTTGTTACCAATCGTTTCCTTGTATAGATATGAGAATAGAATGAAAACATACCCATGGTAAGAAACGAAGGTTACAATGATCAGGGAATGATGAGAATATCCATGAATGAATATCATAGAACAATGGAGTGTAAGAGTAGACCCCCCAAGATTGATGAGATGTTAGGAAAGTACACTAAGTTTCCCAATATATATGCATGTCCCCATATAGACACTTGTCATGAAGAAACTTCATGAGCTCCACTTGGTATACATTTCCCATTCTTGGAACTTAGACTAAGATATCTCAAGATTTGGACCTTAGGAAATAATATTAAAATAATATGTCCTTGACTTAATCCCCCTTGGCTTAGATCTTATTCTTAGACACATATCCCCCCTTTCCTCTAGTGGATTTATAAGTCCCCAATACTCTTTTGTTTTATTGGTTTGAAATAACAATATATTTCATTAATAATATGCATGATACATATTACAAATATCATGAAATCATATAAGCACTTTGGCCACCAAACATATGTACAATGACACTTAGGCCCAAAAATATCTTGGCTCACCAACCTACATGTACAATTACATCTTGGGGTTCAAACTAAGGGTATTACAGTTGTTTTCATGGAAGGAAACGAATACCACCTCCAATATGGGTTGTTGTACAAACTGGACAAACTATGCATACCCTGGGATAGAAGAGTTTAGTTGATGAGAGAAACACACACTTCTAGGGTTGCTAGACATTTTGGTGTAATTAAGACAGTGACAAATATGAAGTGGTATGTGTATTGGCCAAAGATGCAAGATCAAGTAGAAATTGTTTTTAGAGGTTCTGTTCTTTGCAACACTAGAAAGACAAGCAACCAAAAACTTTGCTTGTACATGCCTTTGCCAATGTCAAGCAGGTATTGGGAGAGCATCTCCATGGATTTTGTTGGAATTTTTCCTATGACTCATAGAGGCCATGATTACTTGTTCTTTGTGGTGGACCGCTTCAACAAAATGTGTGTTCTCGTTCCTTGTAATAAGACAATATTTAGACAAGAGGAAGCTAAACTATTTTTAAGCCATGTCTGGGTACATTTCAGATTCCCAACCTCCATCATATCTGATAGGGAGAGTAGGTTATTGGGAACATTTTGGACAATTCTTTGGGAAATAATGGATACCAAGTTGAAGTACTATGCTACCTTCCATCCTCAAATTGATGGACAAACTAGGGTAGTAAACACGACGCTAGTGCAACTTTTGATAGGTTAAACAACAAACATCCAAATACTTGGGACAGGAAGATAGTCTACATTCAACACTCTTACAATAGAGCACTTCATTCTTCCACCGATAAGTCTCATTTTGATACTTGTTTTGGTTATTTACCTCATTCACCATTTGATATAGCTTATGGACAATAGAAGGAAGAAGTAAGACTACAAGGAGAGGAACAAAACATAAGCACATTCATGGAAAATATCATGCATATACATCTAAGGGTTCAGGAGCAGCTGAAGAAGAGCCAACAATTATACAAAGTGATGCATGATCAACATAGAGAGGATCATAAATTCTATGTTGGAGACAAGGTGTGGCTCTACCTTTGTAAGGAATGACTGGAAGGAGCATCAAATAAGCTCAATTCCCTTAGATATGGACCCTTTGAGATCATTGAACAAGTGAATGACAACGCCTTCAAGCTGAAAATTCCACCTTATATGCATATCAACTCAATGGTGAACGTGGAATATTTGAATTTGTTTGAACCCTCCATGGTAGATGAGGAGGAAGAACATCAGGTTCTTCCCACTGTGGAAGACCTTGCACCTTGTGGTCTTGAGGATTTGAAGGAAGACACAATTTTGTAGCACAAGGAGTGGACAACTCGTAGAGTACAACAACAAATGTGGTAGATTGGTCTCAAGGGACAAAGCATAAGGAAAGCAAAGTGGTATGAGAGGAACCAGATTGCAAGAAAGTTCCCTCATCTATCCTTGGCATCTTTTGGGGACCAAAAACTTCCCAATTGGGAGGTGTGATCCAAATCGGATCCGACAAGAACAATTGGCTATCTACACAGGCTCTAAAATGATCAACACATGAAACATTTAAGGCTATGTACGGTGAATGAGATTGACTTGTTGGTGTGAAGGGTCCCATGCCATCACGATTGATGTCCATTTTGTATGTAATATATGTAAAGTGGGGCAGTATATTTTTGTACCTAAGGAAATAATGATACTTTTCTAATACCTTTTCCATGTGGGTGAAAAGACAAATAAATGAAGAAAGAAGGAGAAACAAACTGGAGAGAAGTTGAAGCATTGGGGATGCCTCACCTTCCAACTATCCTCCCAGTCGACTTAGTCCTATATATCATGTTTCCTCACAAGGATAAAAGGGTTCTTTCGGTTGTGAATGATGTAAAAAGGTTGCCCAAATGTCACTAAGGAGCACAGAGATGAACCAGAGAGCCTATAAATTTCCCATTATTGAATAATAAAGAGACTGGGCAAAGCCAAAAGAATGTTGGTTTTCTCATTTGGGTTTCTAGGGTAAATTATGAGTTTATGTCTGATGATTGTTTGTGGTTGCATTTTTTATGAATGGTAAATGGTGTGCAATGTAACTTAATGAATGTATGTGTATTGCTTAGCAAAGAGAATCTTGTGACAGTTATTGTTTAAGTTTTTTTTATATTAATATGGCCCCCATGGGTCAGTAAATCATACTAACAACTCTTTAACCACACCCGTGCATTGATTTGGAAGCTTGAAATAGAAAACCCTCCTCCCTAATCCATTTTTATTTATTTGGGGATTTCTAATTTCGTTTTAAGAGTCGTGGGCACATTCTCGACTTGTTAGGGATTTTTATTTTGCCCACAAATTATACACATTTTACATGCTTTTGCCAATTTTCCTGCTATCAATTTCTCCCCCACATTTTTTCTCTATTAGCGAATGTTAAAGATTGACTTCCATATGTTTTTAGTTGCTCTGGGTTGTCAAAAAAATCGCGATCGCCATTTTTATGCATTGTGGGTTAATAAAATGGCCTCCCCAAACATTTTCCTTCGCAGCTGGTTGTCAAAGCCTCCTGAGTTATACTCTTCATTGTTGGCCAACCCAACTCACCTCTAAGCATTTCATCTTCACCATTGCATTTCGACTAGATTCACCCATGGTTCGACTGGGTTTTCATGGGTCGATTTGACTTGACTTGGTTGACTTTCCTTTCATCTAAGTCGAATTTGGTCGATTTACATTACTTTCGACTCAACTTTAGAAAGTTCGACTTCCTCATCTCTTGATTGTTTCAACTTGGGATGGTCAACAAGTTAACTTCCTAGTTGACTCGACTTGGATTGAGTAGTCGAGTTCTATAAGTTGATGAGAACTAAGAATATATTTTTTTTGTAGAAGACTCTATGTTGGTGAGATGGATGGGCTATAAGCCTCCTGTTTACAGATCATTTTCGCATAAGATTATCCTTTAAATAAAATTTATATTTAAATATTTGCATAATTTTATTATAGAAATGGGCATGGATATTATTTAATAACCATTATGAGTTAAAAGTCCTTTTAGTGTTTATAGTTAGAAAAAGTGAAAATAAATGGAGTGAGTTAATTAGTGGAACATTTCAACCTTTTCATTGATGTCATATTTTTGGGTAAGCTAAAGTTACTCCTTAAATTATTATTGTTATTTTTTAACTATGAGCATTATGTCATTTTAAATGGACAAATGATTAAGGATAAATTTTATAGTTAAAGTTTTCATCAGTCTAGTAAAACTATAATTTCTGACAAATTTTCTAAATTTGAAAAATAATTTAAGTAAATGTGTATCACTTAATAACTTACTCCAAAATAAAGGGGTGGCAAGTGTGGGGTGCTATTATAAGCCCCACGTGAACAATAGAATACTAATTTTATTGGGACTTAGGTATTTCTTCTAATAACGTAGCAAAAGTATATGCCTTAGTGCAAGGATTGAGATTAACCATTGAAGCTAATATACAATTTTTGATAGTGGTAGGTTATTCAAATATTTTCATCGGAAAAATGATCTCAAAGAAAATAACAGTCAACAATTTTCTAGCTTTGGTGTTAGAATGGGTAAAAAAAGAGGTGATCAAATTCTCTAGTATTAGATTCTTTCAAGTTCTTTAGGAGAGCAATCAAGTTTCATATAAATTCTCTAACAAATCCACCCTCCTAAAAGAGGGGGTTATTAGCATCAATTAAAAAAAGCATGATCTACCCACTCCATAACATTAAGGCATCACATGGCTCAATGCATGGTAATCTGATCATATCACAAAAGGTATTTATGATAAGAGAATTATGTCTCTTTGTCACGTGTTCAAACCCATGCATTCACATGATTATGAACTTGGGAAAGGTAATTTCCTTGGTCACTATGGGATTATGGACTATTGGAATGCAATGTTGTGGAGCAATCTATAGTTGGTAGGAGAGCAAGGAATCCTAGTGAGGTATGTCTACTCATTGGGGGTGTATTTGCTTGAGCTAGTATATTTGAGTATTGGTGAACCTCCTCCCCTATCTTCAATTCAAGGGAATTCTTATTTGTTAAGATTGACTCTTTACATGGAATCCCAATAGGTGTGTATCTGTTTCAAATTAAGTGTTCCTTTGTTCCTCTATCTCAATTCGACATGAATGTGAATAGTGTTTTGTCTTGGGAAGGAAATATGGTTTTCTTAGTGGAAGGAAATTGCACTTATTGGGTCTTTTGGCAGTCGGGACGGCACTGAGTCCTTGGTTATTTACAGGTTCTAAAGATTTGAATGGTCTATCTATTTTTCTCCTGGAGGTGGTTTTTTCTCTTGTCTCTCTATGACTCCATCTAGGTTTCTTTGGCTAGGCATGTTGGATGCTTGTACTCCTTATTTGGCACTTTGAATTTTTCTATGTTGCATGGCTTGCTAAATGGTGTTTATTCCAGTAGATAGTAGACATTTTCACCATAATCTCATTATGTATTATCAATAAATGAGAGAGATCGAGAGTGTGTTAAGAAACCATGCAGAAGCTATTCAGGCCAACAAAACCTCAATTTTCACTACAACTACAAAAATTCATGAGAATGAGTAGCAAGTAGTCACTAAGGTGGCAACAATCATGGGAAAACTTGTACAACATAAGAGTCAAATTGAAATCCTATAGGCTTAATGTAATATGCTCCAAAACATAGTGATCAATATGAGCAAGGGGGACTAGTAAGGGGCCTCAAATCAGGTTCAAACTATGAATTCAAATTGTGGAAGACTAAGCCCCCGGGGTGTAGACTAGTTGGTGATGGAGTGCACTGTTAAGGCACTTCGTATGTGAGGTCGTCGATCCAAACCCCGAATTACCTTGTGTATTTTTTGTGAGGCATCATGGGTACACATCGAGGTTATAATGGTAGTCGTTGAAATTGACCTCATGTCACGTGAGTACGAGCCCACCTTAGTTGTTGATTCTGCCAGATACAAAAAAAAAAAAACAGTGGAAGACTGGATGAGAAAGCGATAGTGCATCATCTTTATGATGTAATGGAAATTGAAAAACCAACCTCTAAACCAGACAATGAAACATTATAAGAAGCACCCATTAGACATGCATTCTATTAGTTTTTATGTATGACAAAGTACTTATCTTTTCAAGTTCATTTTGTAGAATATATATCACTCAAAAGTGCTAGGAAAATTTTCCTCTATACATCATTAGTCTTGGTTACAGGTTAGTATATAGCTTATAATTTTGTTACTGTATGAAAACATTGGAACATATATGGATGTAATTATGTTGTATCTCTGTTGCAATCTTTTTTATTGATTTACAAATCTCCTAATTACGATTAAAAAAAGAAAAACTTACTCCAAAATAAATATATAAACAAAATGTTTTCCATTAAAAATAATTATATAATTTTAATATTATATTTTAAAATTTAAAATATATTGAACAATGAGTTTTGTGTTAGCGACAAGATTAACAAAGTAATGAATGGATCATTACAAATTTATTTTTATTGCATTGTATTTTACCAAATAACATATATAATAAAAACAAAATCCTACCCATATAAATATCTTTAAACTTAACATATAAATATTAAAAAAATTGTCAAATGGGTTTAGTTTGGGTGGTTGGGAGGAATAGTTGCTATCCCCCCACCCAGGTTCAATTCCCTCAAGCGACATGTTGAGCTATTAACGAGTATATTATTGTGAGGGATTCAATCTATGTTGTTGATCAACCTTGTACTCTGAAGATTCTAGGGTTTACCCTAGATACCATCCTTGAAATGAGGAGAAATACTCAGGAGGTTTTCCCCAGAATTTGTAACCAGGAAAAAATTAAATATTAAAAAATCTATATATGCACCAAAGACTCTTCAAACATGTTGTGCTACCGAATTGACATGTTACAAAAAAATGTGATGAAAATCCTAAATAAATGTATACCTTTTAAACTTAACATATAAGCCATAAAATTCTATATATACACTTGAGCCCCATAAAACATGTTGAGCCACCCAAATTATATTATAATGAGTGAATTCTTTGTTATTATATATAGATTGCATTGTCCCATTTGGTACATGTTTAGATTTGCAAAGTAGGGTCATTATTAAGGTTGTCATTTTTTTATTGTTATGTTACGGTTTATTTTCATTTTGTTATTTTTGTCTTAGTTTATGGTTTATAGGTTATATGGATTGTTTTTTTAATTATAAACATAAATAATATAAAATAAGAACAAACTCTCACAAGCTATCTAGTGAAATTGGGCATTGGAAAACTCCCAAAATACCATGGGATGAGAGAATTTGTCAC
>SNQJ01S0073651.1:8300-37587 GCA_010110895.2 Picea sitchensis
TGTCTTTACTCTGTGATCGCAAAGTCATATTTGCTCCAAAACTTAGGATAAGTGCATTATGTGAATTTTGTGCACTGTTTCCCTTGAAAATAATTTGCAGAGATGAAATATTATTTGCAAACCCATACACCCAGGGTGAAAAAATTCCAGTCAACAGATGATCCTATGAATTATAGGGTTATAACAGTAACAACACGAGTTTTTTAGTAGAGTTGTATCCATCCTTATTTGATTTAATTTAACTTCTAAAGAATTGAAATGTTTTTGGGTGATGCAGATTTCCCAGAACTAAAGATGCTCTTGCATCAGACACCCTTGGTAAGAAAAAAATGAGCTCCCAACTGATGTGGTTGTTGTTCTAGAAAATGAAGAGTTTCCCAAGTGCCTTATTTCTTCTTATAAAACCCACGATGCATCATCAAATCCTTTTTTTTTCCATTTGACTAATTATTCTAGATATTACTTATTGCAAGTTTTTCTACCAATCCATGTGGCCAAATTTTTTTCCACTTCCTTAGCTTGCTTGACTAGTTTTTTTCCCATCCCTCCAGGGTAATTTCATCATCACCATTTCTCTTTCATGGAAATCATACAGATAAACAAAATTGAATGTTGGAGATATATCGAACTTGTCTGGAAGTTCCAACTAATAAACATTATCAAAAAAATTCATGAAGATTTTGCACGGTCCTATCTTTTTATACTTAAGTCTGTTATAAGTACCTCTGGGAAATAGTTCCTTTCTCAAGTAAGCCATGAATAACTCACCTTATTTAAATATTTTATGTCTTCACTACAGGTCTATCCTTTGTTTATACTTTTTCTTTCATTCCTGTAGTTTTTGCTTCACCTTCACATGCAATTCATGCATAATGTCTACAAAATCAATGGCATCAACACTCCTTTTATCTCCTAGATCCGATAAATCAACCAAATATAAAAATCCTTTAGGTGACATGCCATAAAAAATTTGGAATGGTCTCTTCCCATTAGATATGTTCATTGAATTGTTGTAAGTGAATTCAAATTGTGCCAAACCTAAATCCCACTGACTAGGATTTTTGCGACTCAAACTTCTCAATAAGTTTCCTAAACTTCAATTCATCACCTTGGTTTTCCCATCGGTTTCGAGNTGTATAGAAACTTAGAACCCAATATTTTCTAAAGTTTCCTCCAAAAGTGACCAAGAAAGTTTGTGTCTCTATCTGAAGTAACACTCCTCGGTATTCCATGTGGCACTTTTCAGGTCGATCCCCTAGTCATCCGTTTGCTCTATTTAAATGGTTTGACATGGCCACGTTTTCGTGTAAAAGGTTTTATAACCCACAAAATGCACCATCTGTTAGGCCCTTGGGCTGCTACTCCTGGTCATGCGCCTTGGTCAGTGGAGCTAGCTTTGCCGACCGGGCGCTATCCCCAAAACTTATGAATACTCCAACTTAAATATAACTTATTCCATTTGTTTAAATAAACAAAAAATGTGGCAAGTTGGTTAGTGCTTGTTCTGAATAATTGGGCTATGGAGGGGGTCCCATGGTCGATTCTTGCAAAGGAAAAACAATTTTTTGAACCGATCCACATTAGGCAAATCTGGGGTGCCACATGGTTCCCTCTGATTGGGCCATGTGTCACCCTGTGATTGGACCATATATTCCATTCACCAAAACAATCAATGCATAATCAACACCATGTCACCGTCCTCTCAGCCTGCCACATCACTGTCATACAACCACATGTTGTACCTTGATTCTGCAATGTCAGCATCCATACTACCAAGTCACTTGCCACGTCAACATTTGTACTTCCACTTGTCATGTGTACTGCCATGTGTCGAACTGTCATTGGGCCATGTCAGCATTCTATACATCCACATGTCACATCTGTATAATTCCATTTGTTAAATCCGTACAATGCCTTGTGTAACATCCGTACAGTGCCATGTGTTACATTTGTACAATGCCACGTGTCAAATTTGGATTGGTTCACATCAGCCTTTGAAAATGCCAAAAAGGAGTTACACATGTCACCTAATTGTTCTACCATGTGTCTTTGATGACATCATCATGATGTCATGTTGACATACTACTGACATCAACAGTACGTCCTCTTGAATGTTGATTGTTGACCAATTGACTTTTTTTCCTGTTTTGGAAATCGATCATAACAGGATAACTTTCGCATATGGTGTCCATTTTTGGAAAAAAATACATGGCCAGAATCAACGCGCCAAGCCCGAAGCAATGGTGTTGCTTTTGTATGATTCCAAGAAATTTTATTTTTAGGCCTTCCTAGATCCGTTTTAGATCATGCCTCCCCACTAAGACCTTTTGGTCCTCCAAAAGGATATTAATCATTCATCAAGTACGGGATAGGCCACCCCACTTTTCCTGTGTCTTTAAACTTTGTCCTGTCCACCTTTCACATCATAATCAATTGCAAAACAACCATGAGAACTGAAATCATATTGTTATCCACTTGACCCGTTCACATCTTACTAAAGCCACTACCATCCATATTGAAAACATTAGCAACAATAACATCAGAAATATGACTGAAACATAACCAATATGTCTAATTTGCTTGCACAAAATTAACTTATCTTGAAGCAAAGTATGATTGAATTCCCATTCTACAACCATATCATGTTCATGCTTAAGATCAATTGATTTACTTGGCACAATTATAGGTGTGTTTCTTTCATAAGTTGTTTTCCTTAATTGTTCCACTATTTGAAGAGATTGATTTTCTTTTAAGTGATGAACATGTACAACATATTCATTGCCTTCTTTAGTTAATTGATATTGATTATGTTCCTTGTAGAAGATTGCTTTATGATCATACAAATAAGGGATCTCTAAGACCATTCCACATTCATTTAGTGGCACCACATCACACATGACCTCATCCACAAAATTTGTTGAAATTGAAAACTTTAAAGTGCATTTCTTTGTTATGTGCAATTTATGATTGTTTATTATCCATTTAAGTGAGTAAGGTTTATGATGTAGCTTGGTTGTCAATCCCAATTTTTTAAACACTTCCTCTGAAATCAAGTTATATTGAGATCTATTATCTATCAATGTATCGATCTTAGTATGTTTCATTATGACCCTTATATGAAACAATTTACTTCTTGAATCAAAACCATCACTAATTTTACCTGTCAAACGAATTGTTGTGATTTTAGACTCATCGCCTGAATCATACCCCAAGCCTGTTGGTTGTGTTGTTGTTGCAACTATTTGCCTCCCTTTCCTTTCTTTGAACCACTGCAGTCTCTTCTCTGGGTGCAATTTCCAGCAATGGTCATGATCATGCCCTTCTTTCTTGCAATGCTTGCAAGAGAGATTCTCTTCCTTCATGGTCGTTGAACTTGATTTCTTTCCATTCCCCTTTCATTTGTCTTCTTTCCTTGAAGATGATTCCCCTGATACACAAACTCATGTTTTCCCTACTTCAATGTATGTTTCTTGAACATAAACCTCAACAATATTAGTAGGTACAAACATAAATACAGTGTTATGAATATGTGTAGCTAAACCTCCTATATAATTCATAAGAGTTTCTTGTGTATGTAATGGAATATTTAACATTAATTCCATCTTATGAAATTAATTTGTGTATTCTTGCACCGTTTTTCCTTTTCTTATTTTAAGAATTTTCCATTCAATTAATTTTTTTTCCTTATAAACCAAAGGATAAGACTTCTTCCTAAGTGAAAAAAAAAATCTTGCCATGATGGAAATACATTACCAACTTGTTGAGTACCATGTTACAACGTACTCTGCCACCAGACGAGTGTTGTTCCTGCAAGACGAAGTGATGCCAACTTGATTTGGGTTTCCTCATATTTGATTTGTTTCACACTATAATAAAATTCCATATGTCTAACCTAGTTATCAAGCCTGTCAGCATTGACTTCACCATCATACATGGGAAATTTGAATTTCACATCAAGCTTAACTAACGACATATCATGCTTATGTTTATGGGAATGTTTTCTTATGGTAGAAGTTGCACTTGTCCTTGAAGAAGAAGAATATGGAGATGAAGGAGTTGAAGGAGGAGGTGAAGGAGGAGGTTTAGGGGGGTCCTCTCCTTCTTCACTTTTGTCTTTTTTTGAATATTCCCCTTGGAAAGGCCTCTTTTGTTCCAAGTAATCATCATATAACACCTTTACCATATCTGACATGGTGAATAATTTCTTTTGAAACTTTATCTCATTCTAAGACATTCCTTCTTCAGATGTCATATTCTCACTTTTAAAAGTCCTCTTTCTTGATCCAATCTCTATATATCCTTCTACAACATCACCTTCATGATGACTTAGCTTGATCCGAAAATGAAATTTTAAAGACCTGGTTTAGTTTTAATCATGTGTTCAATTACCACTTAGGAATTAAGAGAAGAAAAAGACTTGATGAAATAATATTGCAGCCATTGTAAATAATGCAGACCGGAAAATAGAATTAAGGAACAAAAAAACATAACAACAAGCTTGATAACGGAGTTCAGAAAGGTTGCCTACATCTCTGGGCCTTTGTGTCAGTGGGCGATGCTTTCTTATTAATATTCAATGCTTCAAAAGTACATCAGAAATGCATCAAACAGATTAAAAATTGGTCTAGCTATGTTTTTATCGATGCCAAGAATCCAACACAACTGACGACAATGAAAAAGGTTGGGCGTAGCTCCCAGAATTGGCCTCCAATTTTTGCTTTCTCAATGGCTTCCCTGCATAAAAATGGGTTAGGATTCATGAATTATTCATAATTTATTATATTATAAAAATTTTAGGAATGTCAAAAACCTTTGGTTTATGTAGATTCCAATTTGAGGTTCACCTCCCAACTTCCACCCAAGATCTGGCCTCAAACTGGGCTCCAGATCCCCCAATAATGGGCAAAATCCACCAAAATCAGGATAATAATCCCAAAAAATCATATAATATAGTTATAAAACCCACAATTTGGAAAAATACATGCCAAACCCATTTCTCCAGGCTCCTGGTCATATGGGCGCACTAAGTGTCCGTGGCCTGGGCGGAGATTAAGCCCCCGTGGCTTGGAAGTCGGGTCAAGCCCCTAGTCATCAGTTTTCTCTGGTCATATGGTTCCAAATGGAAATGTTTTCATGTAACAACTTTTATACCCCACACAATGCACCATCCTTTAGGCCCTTAGGATGCTACTCCTGGTCATGTGCCTTGGTCGGCAGGGCTAGCCCTGCCGACCGGGTGCTATCTCCAAAAAATCTGTATACTCCAACTTAAATAGAATTTATGCCATTTTTTAAATAAGAAACAAAGGTGGAACGTTGGTTAGTTCTTGTTTTGAAGATTTGGGCTATGGAGGAGTTCGCATGGTCGATTCTTGTGGAGCTTGTTTTGAAGATTTGGGCTATGGAGGAGTTCGCATGGTCGATTCTTGTGGAGGCAAAACAATTTTTTGAGCTAACCCACTTTAGCCAAATCCAGGGTGCCACGTGGTGCCTTCTGATTGGGCCATGTGTCAACCTATGATTGGATCTTACAATCCAATCATCGACATATTCAATGCATAGTCAACACCATGTCACTTTCCTGTCATCCTGCCATGTCATTGTCATACAACCACGTGTCATACCCTAAGCCTGCCACTACAACATCCATACTGCTAAGTCATCTTCCCAGTCAGCTGCCACGTTAGCATCTGTACTGCCACCTTTAATCCATAATTCCATGTGTCATACTTTCATTGGGCCATGTCAGCATTTTGTACATCCATGTTTCACATCCGTACAGTGCCATGTGTCATGTCCGTACTGTGCCACGTGTCAAATTTGGATTGTTTGACATCAATCCCTGAAAATGCCAAAAATGAGTGACACATGTCACCTCCTCATGCTGCCATGTGTCCTTGATGAAATCATCATGATGCCAATGTGATGTCATGCTGATGTACTAATGATGTCAGCAATATGACATGTTGATTGTTGACTTTGACCAATTGACATTTTTGTCTGTTTGGGAAATTGTTAAGAATGCGATAACATTCGCATACGGTGTCCATTTTCGGAAAATATATATATATGGTCAGAATCGGCACGATGAGCTTGATGCAATGGATCTGGTTTCATCCTATTATGATAAATTTGATTTTTAGGCCTTCCTGGATCCATTTTAGATCAGATTTCCCTAACCTATGCTTTAAAACAAAGGTATAACTTTGTAAAAAATCTACCCATCTAGAATGTTTCTGACTCAATTTACCCTGGTTGTTTGTTAAGTACTTGAGTAGATCTACAAATATAATCACCAAAAATACTGAATACACAATATATCTATAGATAAATATAAAAGAAACCACACTTTTATTATAAGAAAACCCTTGAGGTAGGGAAACACCATGCAATGGATCCTATTATGGAAGGGATCCTCTCATGTTCACTTTCCTCTTAGAGGGGGATTCCTCTTATTGAGATACTGCTCCAAATGTAAAAATTCTCTTCATATCCTATTACATTGCTTGAACCTATTTATATAGTGCTACCATCACCTAAGAACATTTTATAGGAGGAATCTTCTATAATCATAACCTTCTAAGAAGTCCTCTTACATTTATTATATCTAACTACCCATTTATTATATCTAACTACCATAGTGGGAATTATTTAATAATATAGTGGAACTAGTCTACCTTACATTGAATGGCCTCCTCTACCTCTCTAGCTACCTAACATTCCATCCCCTTTACGAAAGTGTTGTCCTCAATGCTTGTTATGAGGGTGTACAACCATATACTAGGGTCCCATGGATAAGTGTGGACCATAATGTTGAAGAAGACTAGAGAACCAAGTTCCCATGTATAAATGTGAGACACCATGACGAAGTAGTCAAACTTCCACTGTGAACCTGGGTCCCATTTCCAAGTGATCATGTGAAATGCACGTTGAAGATATTGGAACTTGGGAACCAACTGGAAATTATGCTCTAAAAATTGACACATGTCATGTGGATCTAAATAAGAAGATCTATCCACATAGTGGGAAAGGGTCATAGCTGAATCTAGAAGGAATAATACCACTATAAATATGTAGGATGGATACTAGTAATAATAAATGGCTCCTGATTTGTCACATTTATGTTCTCTACAAAAGGTGGAGTAGAGTCATCAAATAAAATATGAACTTGGTTTTCATCCCAAAAATCAGAACTATCCATATACCAAGCATCACACTCAGCCTCAAAATCATACCAAGCATATAATTATTGATTGTATTTTATCCCCGATGTCTTCCATAATATATCCGTCTTGTAGGAGAGCCAATGACAGTTGAATATTGTGATAAATGACTATGTGGTCATGCAGACTATCCTTAATGCCTCACAGGTGGTCATGCATATCAAATTTGAGGGCTTCAACCTTTCATGGAATTTCCATGAGTTGAGAGTGCATATCCATTAGAAAAACCACATATAATGTACAAACAAAAAAATATTAAAATAATATATCCAATGCAATTTATCTAGTAGCAATCTAAATACCTTGTGCAAAGCTATGAACTCTGCAATCTTGTTGCCATCACAAAAAAACCCCAAAAAGACTGATTCTAAATCAACGATATCTTCACTTCCAGATCTCTGATTTGGGTGATTTTTTTTTTGAAATAAACTATTTTTGAAATAGGAACTCATATATGTAATTTTTTTTTTAGCAAATTCAACCTCCAATTGCTACAGAAATAAAAAAAAAATGTGTTGTCGTTCGCAGAAAAAACCCTGAAAATTTGCAGATTTTAAAATGACGATATCTTTACTTCCCATAATCCTTTTAGGAATTTTTTTTTTTTTAATTGGGTAATTTTCTGAGAGGAAATCATATATACAACCTGTTTTTGCAAATTTTGCATAAAAATATACAAAAATTTTCCAGAATGTCTCATCCCTCTTTTTCTTCTCCAAAATAATCTGCAAAAATAAAAAAACATTTGCCTACACTTATTGTCAAGGAAAGTGCTATGATACCAATTTTTAAGATACTGAGTAGATATACAAATATAATCATTACAAATACTAAATAAACAATATATTCACAGAGAAATATAGAATAAACCACACTTTTATTATAGAAAACCCTTGAGGTAGGGAAACACCATACAATGGATCCTATTATGGAAGGGATCCTCCCCTGTTCACTTGCCTCTTCGAGGGGGATTCCTCCTATTGAACTACTGCTCCAAATAAAAAACTTATCTTCATATCCCATTACATTACTTGAACCTATTTATATAGTGCTACTATCACTTAAGAACATTCTAGAGGAGGAATCTTCTAGAAGCAGAACCTTCTAAGAAGTCCTCTTACATTTATTATATCTAACTACCCATTTATTATAACTAACTACCATAGTGGGCCTTATTTAATAATATAGTGGAACTATTCCACCTTAGATTGAATGGCCTCCACTACCTCTCTAGCTACCTAACATTTTTGATGTACTATAGTGCCTTGTGGTCAGTGAAAAAAACAAACTCTTTTGGAAGCAAGTAATGTTGCCACTTTTTCATATCCTAGATGATAGAATAAAATTATTGATCATAAAAAAAGTATTTCTTCCTCGTTTCATTCAAATTTTCACTGAAAAAGGCTATCATCATCCCTTCTTGGCTCAAAATTGTTCCAATTATTGTCCCACTTGCATCACAGTCTACCTAAAATACCTTATTGAAATCTGGAAATGCCAATAATCATTGTTTTGTCACCTTTCTTTTCAAATCTTCAAATGACTTTGTTGTTGTTTCTATCCATTGAAATGTTCCTTTCTTCATGAATTCAGTAAGAGGCACACAAATCTTACTGAAATTTTAAATGAACTTTTTATAGAAACTTGCTAGTCCATGGAAACTTTGCACGTCAAAGTGTAGTTAGGTGTCTTCCAATCCAAGATTTATTTTACCTTCTCGGGATCCATATTTAAACCTTATTTGGAAACCAAAAAACCCAAGTATACAATCTCATTTTGTAAAAATGTACACTTCCTTATATTTATTAGTAATGCCTCCTCTTTCAATCATTGTAACACCTTCTTCACATGTTGCAAATGTTTCTCTTTGATCATACTAAAAATCAAAATGTCATCTAAATATATGAGAACAAATTTCCAAAAAACGGTTTCATAATTTCATTCATCAGCCTCATGAATGCGCTAGGTGCATAAGTTAAACCAAAGGGCATAACTAACCACTCAAAGAACCCATATTTTGTCTTGAATTCTATCTTCCATTCATCACCTTCTCTTATCCAAATTTGACAATAACCACTCTTCAAATCAATCTTCGTGAAGTATTCAGTTCCATTCAAATTGTCCATGAGATTATCCATTCTCGGTAAAGGAAACATGTACTTAATGGTAATTTTATTAATATCCCTCAAATATGTACACATCCACCACTCACCATTCTTTTTCGGTGTCAAAACTGTTGGAACTACATAGGACTCAAACTTTCTCGAGTTAACCCTTGGTCAAGTAACTCATGTACTTGTCTATTTATCTCTTCATTCTCTACTGGAGTCATCCGGTAAGGTGCCTTATTTGGAAAAGTTGACCCTGGTATATGGTCAATCTGGTGTGATACACTTCTCAATGGAGGTAATCTTGATGGCAAATAATCTGTTACAATTTAATCCTTAAATTCTTTCAACAAGTGTTGAATCTCGGTTGATACAAAATCCCTCTTCTTTGTCTCTTCTTTGTCTCTTGGCATTATGGCCAAGAAACAACCACTATGTTTATTCTCTCTTAGAAATTCCTTAGAAAAACATAACATGATTCGATTGTTGCTTCCATGCATATTCTTTCTATTACTATCATTCATAATGTTGTTGTTACTGTTGTCCATCCCCTTGTTGTTGTTACTGTCCATCTTCTTTTCTAACATTGGTATCAACTTATAATGTTGACCATCCTTGAGAAATTCATATGAATTCTCTCTACCATCATGGAATACCTTTCTATCAAGCATCCACGACTTCCCAAGTAATACATGACATGAACCCATCTCTATCACATTGCATAAAAGTTGTTCAATGAAACATCCAATCTGGAAACTCAATAAACATTATTCACTCACAGTCACATGTTGTCCTTTTTGAAACCATGAAACTCAGTATGGAATGGGATGTGGAATGTTTTAAAATTTCAATTTTCTCATTACTTCAGTGGATACCAATTTTTTTGTACTCCTTCCATATATGACCAGATGACAACACTTATCACAAATTTTTCATTTAGTCTTGAACACTCTCTTCCTTTGTTTAGGTTTTGTTGCTTCCCTTGTCACAAGATTGAGTAATATTCTTCTCAACATCAGGTTTTCTCATTGTTCTTACTAGACTACTTCCACATTCCCACCAACAATTGTTGCCTCATATACTTGGGTGACTTGCCTCCTAGCTTCATTTCTTGTTGTTGCGCTCTTTCTCTATGGACATTATGATGCCTTGTGACACTATACTCTACAATTATAACATGTAATTACATACTTACCCCGACCAAAACCTCTGCCTCTTCCAACGATTATTCCTCCTCTTTCATGTTTACTATTGGTCTCCTCATCCTCCTTCTCATTGTCTTTAGTAGCACTTGTTCTTCCTCTTCCTCTAGTTCCCTTTCCCCAAAACTTCTATCGTATTCCTCTGTCAATATTTTATTCCATATTCAAAGAAACTTGGTAGGATCCATCTACATTTCAAAAGTAATGTGTACTCATATCATCTTGAATCTGGTACTTCAATCCATTTATGTATATTACCACTCTCTGATACACTGATTCCTTCATCCCTAACCTAAGTGACAACTTGAATAATTCTTTCATATATTCATGAATAAATGTCTCTTTCTTCCTTGTATTTTGTACTTGTTTATACAAGTTCTGCTAGTAGTCAATAGGTAAATTTTTTTCTTTTATATTACTAACCATCTTCTTCCAAGTTTTAATCTTATCTGACCTATGATCTACTCTGTCTTTCTACAACATATCCCACCAAAGTGCAACATGTCCTTTCAACATTTTAATGGAAAAATGAACACGATTTGGATCTTGAACATTCTCATATTCGAAGTATATTTCAAGCTCTCCTATCCAATCTATAAGAGTTTCATCCTTCAAACTACCATCATAGTACAAAAATTCAACCCCCGTGCTACCTCTGTTACTCAGAAAAGATATAAAATGCACTTCTAGGTCTTCGTCCTCATCATTTTTTCAATTTCAATCTCTTAATCAGATTCAGAATCTGACTCAGCTTGTCCATTTCTTCTATTCTCCAACTCTTCTATTATTCTTATTAATTCACCAATTTCCCTATTTATCGCATCTTCTTGTGCTTCTCTAGCTCTTCGTGCTGGAATCCTTATGAGTTTTCTTACAACCCTCACTCCGACCAACATTCATAGGCCTCACCTCCAGGAATTGTAATCTCAAAACGCATGAACTTGAGCCTTCTCTGATATGACTTGATGCATCTCACAGACCTATATCAATTCTAACATCTACAAGACTATTATTTCCCTCATAATGCACAATGGAACTCATATTGAATACACAACAGACAATTCATTTATTGTTGTTAAGACAAAAACATAATAAATTAATTAAAACCACAATAACACATACAAGTTGTGGACCCTTTATTTTATTATTGATTTTAGAATTCCCCTTATTATAATGGAATCAAGTAATACATATTTCTCACCATAATAGAGATGGTTACTATGTTGTTATTCTACAACTCACACTGTCTCTTCCCAATATCGTCCTTGGTGGATGTCTTAGTCTCTTCCAATGGACCTGAGAGAAATCCTCCTGTATTCTAGCTCGAAAATCCAACCCCAACATCTTTCTTCCTCCTCTTTTTATGTTTTTTCTTCCAGTTGATTCATTTCCCCTTTCGTTGGAAATATGAATAGTCATTATTGTTTGTTTCCCAGTCGTTTTTCCATTTTAGTTTTATTTCCTCTTCCTTCACCAATGATTTCCACTATGCACGTAATCTTCACGAGCTACGTGGATTGAATTTGGAATCAACATGCTACGTAGAAGCATAATAATTCCAGCATGAATCCTGTAGCATGCAATCACAACATAGGAGTTGCAGCAAGTTGCATCACCAATACCGTTGCGTGGAGTTCCAACGTAGGACTTGCAACGAGTTGCAACTATGTCAATTATAGAAAGGAGTAATAGAATGAGCTACTGATTAGAATTTATCCATCCTTATTCGTCCTAATTTAACTTGAATAGAATTGAAATGTTTTTGGGTGATGCGGATTTCCCATAACCAAATACGTTCCTGAATCATGCAGAAAGGGTGCAAATTTGAGAGAAGTTCAACACTAAAGCATGGAAAACAAACAATTTAGATTATTTCAATGCTAAATAAGGGAAAATAAGAAGATCAGAGCAGTTCATATCTAAAGCAAGGAAAGCAGTAGATCAATGCTAAAGCATGAAAATTGGTTATGACCCGTTAGGGTTTTGGGGAGACAAGTTGTTATTGGGGTTTTTAGCCCTAAATTATGTGTATAAATATGTAAAGGGTTGGGGAAGATTAGGTTGGATGTTAGGAAGAGAGTAGAATGATAGTAAGAGAGTAGGTTTCTCATGATTGATGAAGAGAGCTTACACAGAGATAAGATTGCACTGCAGAACAACTAGGCAGGTTTGGGGTTTACATTAAGTTGTATATTTTGTAAGCACAGTGCGTAGGCCTGAGATGATCATTGCACAAATATTAATATGAGAACCCAATAGTTGTGGATGTATCCCAAGGATTGGGTGAACCACGTTTAAATCCTATGTTTCCTATGTCTGTTGATGTGATTATTTGTGGATGTTATTTTTATTCATAATTGATATAGATATGTTTAACATATAGATTGATAAGCAATAATAATGAATGATTCAGTGGGTTGGTTATGCCATGATATATAGTATATTGTTTTTTCACACTAGGGTTTAGGGTATTAAACAAATCTTGGATGGGTTAATGTTTCACAATTGTTCTAGTAAAAGTGATGACTATTAGTTAGAAAAAGTTGTGTAGAGAATTTGGTAACTTATAAAATAATGTTAAATAAGGGTATTGCGCATAGGGTGAATAAGTATTAATGGATATGTTGATGAACTCCCATCTCCTCATATCTGTAGAAACTTGGTTCTTGTAACCCTAGTAGATTCCTCGAGTGATACTTCACTTGCATGCATCTGATGTTGAAAGGGTCAGTTTCTTAGGGTTTTGTTGGTTGAATAACTTGAAGCTAGGGTCTTATAAATGCGCGCTAACAAATGGTTCTGGTGTCGAGGCCCAAAATTTGTAATTGAGGGAATGTTTTGGAGATCGAGTAAGAAAGATATTCTTGAATGGATAGAAAGGAAGGAGTGAGAATTTTCCAAAGGATAGAATAGAAACCCTCAGAACAGTGATGAACAATGGTTGCAAAGGTATGTGTACACAAATCTATATGAGATTTTCTTTAGTGAATTTCCAAATATTTTAGCTGAATGTTTAGAAAGGTTAGTGGATAATACTGGAAGATACCAAATTGTATCTATGAGGAACCAAACCCCTGAGTTGGTAAGACAATTGAATTCTTTAAGAAACACTACTTCTCGTGTAGTTTATTTCTGGTTGAATAACATACTAAGGGGTTATATTATGGAATTTTTAGTAGATTGTACCGAGTCGTATAGTGTTGTAGAAAGGGATATATTCAAGGGTCTACATGGAAGGTTTTTGAAAGTGTTGGGTACCTGGATAAATATTTTTTTGTTCGACAAATGTGTGATGATGATGGAATATAATTGCTAGGGAGATTCACGCACATAGGGAAACATGGGGATGACCATAGGATGGTTTGAAGGTAGGAATGAATGATGACATAATTGAGTAAGGAAGGGAGGGACTAAGGATGCATAGAAATGAAGAAGGTGTATCATAGGAAGAAGAAATTTTTTGGATACTATGCAGTGGAAGAAGATACAATAGGTTGAAAACTAGGGCTGAGAAAGGAGAGTCGTGAAATGAGTGCAAGAGGAGAGACCCATGCATAATATTTAAGATCATAGAAATATCAGGAACATAAGGAGAGGTAGAGGATCCTCAGTTCATTCCTATAATAGAATATTCATTAATTCCTATTGAGACTCGGTCTTGCGTTGCACCTACGACCTCATGTGGATAACCTAGATATGCGATAACATTTGAATATTTTTCAAAAGAGATTATAGTTAGTGGAGGAAGTTAGAATAGTGATATCCATAGCAGTGGAAGCAATGCATCGAATCCTAATCATCCAACAACATCGGGGGGAGTTACTATGAAAATTACCATGTAAGGTGTAGACAATACATTGAGAATGCCTAAGTTATAGGAAGTTGGGTTGGAAGAACCAACACAACATCTATTTGTATGGGAGCCAATTTGGCTTGTGAAGAATGTCCAGGATGAGGATACAAATATTGCATAGTTAGAAACAACATTTAGAGTCTGCACATCAATCAGGTACATGAAACTGCATAGTACTACATCAACAGGTCAAGCGAGGACATTGGAAAATATTTGAAAAATGTTTTTAAAAGCGTTTAAGAAGCTGAAATATAAAACACAATACATTACTGAGTTGAAGGAAATCAAACAAGTGAATAATGATTTAATTTGGGACTATGATCAAAGATTTAAGGATTGAATTGGTAGATTGACATTCCAAATTCTGGATCAACAAGACAGAGAATGGTTTATTGCAAGACTATTGCCACACATTCATTGCCCAATGATACAACAGAAGGTTGTGTCACATATTGAAGTATTGGATATTGCAATGAAGCTAGAATCATAGATCGTAGGGGATGGCGGGGGATGGCTTACATATATACATTGTTAACCGATTTGACAATCCAATTGGTAGAGCTTACGAAAGGAAAGGAGAAGAGGGAAGAAGTATGGTGTATCACGTGTAGGAATGAAGGCCACCATAAGAATGAATGCCCAAAACTTTCATAGTATTTGATGACTAGAGAACCACCCATAAATAGGAGGAGGGTACTATGAAATATGCAAGAAATGGGGATATCATCTGCATGATTGTCCATTATCGCAGAAATACCATAGTAAACCCCAAAATTTATTATGAAACTTTTGCAAGTTAATAGGGCATGAGAAGAAGTAATTCCACACATTTGACCTGATGAGAGAGTGCACTTCAGATATGTATAGAATTCATGAGGAAAATACCGTGACAGAAGGAGGTGTTCCATAGTATAGAAATCAGATAGGATTTATTCCAGGAGTCCAAGGAGAATTTGGTCGAAAATGTGACAAAGAGGGTTTTGTTAGAGGAGGTAGAGGACCAATATTCTGATACAATTATAATCAACTAGGACACTTACCTCATGATTTCCTGAATCCTTTTATAACCTGCACGTATTCTAGAGCATTGAATCATTCAACAGAATATTGTCCGCAACTACGTGAAAAGTGGCAGGAAAGAGGGAATCAGAGCCATAACCTGAATCTGAATGTACAGAAGATATCAAAATAAAAGCATGATGAAGGACCCATAATAGTCATTGTCATGTACAAAGGAGATAGGATAGGGGCAGATGTGATCTATAAAGGAACAAAGATGGAGAACTGGGTGAGGAAATCAGTAGGAACTATGCTGAAATTTGACCCACAACAAGAAAAAGAGACATATCAACAAACAAGGAAGGAGATACTAGGACCATATTGGATATCATCGACATCATCCACACCTCCTATGGTTGACATGACTTTGGTATATGATCGTACTATCCCAGAAAGGTCGCTTCCACATATAAGTACTATGAACAATTTTTTGAAAGTTTGTTTAGAATTGATGAAAGTTGAAACTGCATTGAATGCATTATGTGGAATGATTGATCGTTGCATGAAAGAAAGGGTAGTTACTACAACATATAGGGTAGTGAATAAGATATTGTGTAAAAATAGGAGAAGCAGAGAGTTCATACCGAATGTGCAGATTGGGGAATATGACATGGACAATGTCATTTTAGACTTGGGTTCAAATGTAAATATTTTACCAAAGAAAACATGGGAAATTTTGTGGAATCCTAAGTTAATTTGGTGCCCCGTCTAGTTAAGATTGGCGAACCAACACAAGATAGTAACGATCAACCAATTTTTAGGGGTACCTGTGAATATAGATGGGGTGCGTAGCATAATATATTTTGAGTTCATCAAGATTTTGGATGATAGTCAACCATATCCAAGACAAATGGGACTTTAATGGGCCTATTACAATTAGGCGATTATTAATCTGAAGAGAAAGGAAATGATATTTGAAGAAGGGATGATTTTAAGGATGGAAATTTGTTTTAAAATGTAGAAACCTTGGCGAATCTTACTAATCCTTCTTATGTCAACTATAAATGTTTGGAAATATTTTTGTAAACATATTCAAATTTCTAAGTATTTTATATAGTTTTTATAAAATTTTGGCTATTTTAAAGTAAAATAATTTTATCCTATAGAATTTGGGAGAATCATTTTTAAAATAACGAATCTCATTTTTGGAAAAATCATGGAAAATTATCCCATGAGTGGAATTTAGCCCGTAAAATCATCCTTTCTTTAAAGTAGAGGACTTGAAGGTTACTGCACCATTGGATTCGACGGAAGGAAATAGTTACATAGAATCAACTAAAGGAAACAAAATTGATAACCTATATAACATGACTATGCAGATGGATGACTACATTAATCTGAATGCAGATGGAACATTAAGTTGGAGAAGCATTAGTTCATGTGCGTCAGATTTAGAGGAAGGTTTGGAACACTGGAACCAAAGGATGCTTGAAGTATCAACCAGATGGTGATCCCACATTACTCGATCGTTGTGTTGGATTGGAACATAGTTATGTGACCCACCCAAGTATAATGGTTTGACTGATATAGGATCTTTTGTAAAGGTGTTTGAGTTGCCAATACTCGAACAATAAAGATTGTTTGAATTAGATGTTGTCTTCAAGGCCACTCCATCCAGATGGTGGCCTTCACATAAATAAGGAATAGAAGATTGGAAGAAGTGTAAAAGATTCATGCAAGTTAGATTTGGTACTTAGGTTGAGTATATTACATAGAAATATACATGAGTAAGAGATTTGATATATCATATTGTGTAGTGCAAAAAAATATGGGCATTGATACCATAGAAGGAATGGACACATAGGTTCATACATACATTGGATATGATTCCTAAGAATTGGTACCTAGAAATAGAAATGCACAGAGAAACAACGAATTGGGACAAGATCACTCAAATGTTTAAGATAACATTTACTTTTGAAAATGAGTCGCCAGTAGTAGATGAAAATTTGAAGGATATTAGAAACAAGATATTTTTAGTAGAAGGGTTGATGGATTTAGTACCTGTGTGTAGTGCACATAGATCTTCTATCACGGTTCATGAAATACTGAAATTTTATAATGTTGGCAAAGACAATTACGATGAGGAAGATCCAAGAAATATGCAAATATATGAAATTGAGGGGGAACGCATAGTAGAGTGTCCATATCTTGGATATATTGGGTATGCACAACCATTAAGTATGCATAGGGTGAATATTGGGACAACATAGAATCCAAATTTTGTGCATATAGGCAACTATTGGAATGATGAAACTATGGAAAATATTGTATATTTACTTCCCAAGTATAATGATCTATTCCCAACCACATTTTCATACATGAAAGGGATAGTTGGTGAGTTAGGAGAAATGCAAATCCCCTTGAAACCATATGCTAAGCTAGTCAGACAGAGACCCTATAGACTGAACCTGAGGTATAAAGAGAAGATAAAGAAAGAGATAGAACGAATGTTAGAAGGAAGAATCATTGAACTAGTAGTAGAATCATAATGTATAATTCCAATGGTAGTACAAGATAAGAAAACATGGGGAATCATAATTTATGTATACCTAAGAAAGCTAAATGATGCATATCTTCACGATCCATTTCCGACACCTTTTACATATGAAGTACTAGATAATATAGGGGGGTAGGAGGCCTACTCTTTCATGAATGGATTCTCAGGGTATCACTAGATAAATATTGCGCAGGAAGACATACACAAGACTACCACTGAGACATGGTGGGGAAGCTACTAGTACACAGTGATTCCTTTTGGGTTGAAGAATGCACCTACAATTTTCTCAAGAGTCGTTGTTGTATCCTTTAAGGAGTTTATTCATAATTCCATTGAAGTTTGTTTATACAATTGGATTGTGTTTAGTTTATTAAAAGATCATATAAAAGTACTGATATTAATGTTGGATAGGTGTAGACAATGTTATATTTCATTGAATTTGAAAAAATGAATTTTATATGCACCTTTAGGAATTTTGTTGGGCCACGTGGCATGTAATAAAGTATTACTAGTGCATCCTTCCAATATTGCAATGATTATGCACTTACCACCACCTACATAAGTATGACAGTTAATAGAAACAATGGGCCATACAAGATACTATTGGAAGCTCACTAAAGGATATGTAGAGATTGCAACACCCATGGGGAAGTTGTTAAAGAAAGAAATGAAATTACAGTGGAATGAGGAATTCCAAAAAGGTTTGGACACATTGAAGTAGAAGTTAGTGACTGCGTCAATTCTTATATTCCTAGATTGGAAGAAGGGGTTTCATGTTCATGTTGATGCATCATCCATAGCTTTGGTTGAAATATTATATCAGCCAAGAGAAGGAGATTTAGACCACCCAATTGAATTTGCAAGTAGGAAGATGTCAACAACATAAAATAACTACAATACAACAAAATGAGAAGGGTTGGAAATGGTGTATGCACTGCAGAAGTTTAGACACTATTTGTTGGGCTCTCATTTCATGATGTATACATACCACTCTGCACTAATATTCTTAGTAAACAAGCCAATGTTGGGGGGGGAGAATTTTCATATGGTTAATTTTGTTCCAAGAATATGATTTTGAAGTCTACATTAAGAAAAGAAAATAAAATGCAAAACCAGATCACTTATCGTGTGTTTTACCAGGAGAAGATGCAAAGAATATAGATAATATTTTACTAGATGCACATTTATTTGTAGTTCAAATGATGGATTACTAGTTCACATACATTGTTTTATTATTAAGTACAAGAATGGCTCCATTGGACATGACAGTGGCACAAAAGAATAGTTAATGGTTAAGGAAACAAACTGTCAGATTATTGCAAGAAACTTATATAATTTAGGTGCATATGGGATATTAATACTATGTTTGTTAGAGCATGAAATGCCAATGACACTATCATAGGCACATGTAGGTCTAATTTGATCAAATCTTTCTTATATATTAATCCAAGTGCATATGTACATGGGTCTAATAGCAACAACTATCTTCTCACACAAATTTTATAATCTCTATTCTTCTCTTCTCTCTCTTTCTCTACATCTCTTCCGCTTAGTTACAATGAGAACAATTATACATTACAATACATACGAGGGATATTTCTAGTTTTTTCCATCCTACAACCTCTAGCTATCTAATTGAATTAAATCCTACATCTACTTTACATTCATTGCATTAATTGCCTAAAATCAACAGATGAGACCAATCGCTCAAGATTTGCATTACAATCTCTAAACCATAAAAGAAAAAATATATTTTCCATATATTACATTAATTCTTCATCCTTTCAAATTCAAAACACCCTCAAAATGCGTGTTGGTGCATACCCAACTATCCTCTGCTTTGTTGGCTTGCGATGCTCCTATAACGTACTCCTTTGGCTAAGAAATTCATAGGCTTCTGTCCATGAGCTCCTGCATTGTCTGTCCATGTTTCTGGATCTCTACATCGCTTTCCTAACTGGCATATTCAATTGGGTGTCCCTTCCACTTTATCAAGTATTTAAAATACGTCTTTCTCTAGGTCTTCTTGATAACTCTCTAATCAATCATCTTTTCCATCTGCATCTTTTCAGCTACATGCATTTGTTTGACCCACTGAACTTCCTTCTGAGTCTCTTCTTATCTCACTTCATCTTCTCCGTAAGGATATAGATATGCTACATTGAATATGGGTGATATGCCCACATCATATGGAAATTATATCTCATAAGCATCTTTTCTCAAATTTTCTCAGAATCTTACACAACCCTATATTTTTCATTTGCATCTTGTTATACATTCCCCTTGGGAATATTTCCTTTCTAAGGTGTGCTAAGACCGAATCTCCCACTTAAAACTGAAGCTCTCTCCTTTGTTGATCTACTCTGTGCTTATATTCCTTGTTTGAACTTTGCAACCACTCTTTAATCTTGTTGTGAAGCTCTTGCATCTCTATTGCAAATTCCTTTGCTCCAGCACTTCTGAACTCATTATGCTCTAAGTCTCTCAAATCAGATACGCCTCTTGGTTGCATTCCATACATTACCTGGAATGGGCTCTGTCCTATGCTCCGGTTAGGTGATTCATTATATGCAAATTATGATTGCAGCAGAATCTAATCCCACTGACTATGATGTTCAACTACTAAAATCCGCAATAAATATCCCAAACTTCGGTTTACTACCTCAGTTTGTCCATCCGTTTGAGGGTGATATTCTGAGCTAAAATATAAATTTGTCCCCAGCTTCTTCCATAGTGTCCTCCATAAATGAGAAACAAATTTGGTATCTTGATCTGAAACAATACTCTTGGGTAAAGCATGAAGTCGAACAACTTCTTTGAAAAATAGTTTTGCAATGTGTGTTGCATCACTGGTTTTCTGACATGGAATAAAATGTGCCACTTTTGGGAATCTGTCAACTACCACAAATATGGAATCACAACTTCTTTGTTTCCTTGGTAGTCCTAACATAAAATCCATGCTTACAATGTCCCACGGCCTCTCCGGTACTGGAAATGGTTGATACAATCCTGTATTATGTCTTTTCCCCTTGGCGTGCTGGCAAATTCTACATATGTTCACAAAGTTATTGACATCCGTCCTCATCCCTGGCCAATAATATAAACTGTTCAGTTGCGAAAATGTTTTTTCATGGCCAAAATGTCCATCCAATCCTCCACTATGTTTTTCTTTTAAAATGTTTTCTCTCATAGAACTCTTTGGGATACACAATTGATTTCCTTTGAACAATAATCCATCCGAGATCAAATATTCAACCCATTGGCTTCTATCTCCCAGAACAGGATTCTCACATGCTTCATAAGCATCCTTGAAATCAAAATCATCTTTGTACATATCATTAAGGCTATAAAAACCTAAGGTCTTCACACGAAACTCCTACAGAATCAAACATTTCCTGCTCAATGCATCAACAACCTTGTTAGCAGTTCTAGAAATTTTCTTTATAACAAAAGTAAATTTCTACATAAAATCAACCCATTTTGCATGTTTTTGGTTCAAATTCTCCTTTCTAGTTATGAATTGTAAATCATGGTTGTTGTTGTACAAAATGAACTCTTTCGGAACCAACTAGTGCCTCCATTTATTCAGTGCATGTATGATCACATAAAACTTTTTATCATACATGGAATAATTCCTCTTGGCATCATTCAACTTCTCATTGAAGTATGAAATTGGTCTATTGTCTTGACTTAAGACTGCTCCAACCACAAATCCACTTACATCACATCTCACTTGAGACGTCTTACTAAAATCTGGTAGAACCAGAATTGGTTGTCGAGTTATCTTCTCCTTTAACAACTTGAAACTTTTCTCATCTTCCTCTATCCAATGAAAAGATTTATGTTTTTTATTGACTGTATCCATCATTGGTGCACTAATCCAATTAAAATTTCTGATGAACTTCCTGTAAAAACTGGCTAATCCATGGAATCTTCTGGCTTCAAAGATATTCCTTGGAGATGGCCATTCTTTGATTGCTTTTAACTTCTCATGATCCATCTTCAACTCATTTGAAGAGATCACAAAACCTAAATAAATGAGCCCTTTCTTGATGAAACATGACTTCTTCATATTTATCAACAACTTCTCTTGCTGCAAGATCTGCATTACTAGAGTTAGGTGTCTCAAATGTTCTTCCTCAATCTTACTAAAGATCAACATATCATCAAGATACAAAATTACAAATTTTCCAATGAAATCCTTCAAGACTTCATTCATCAATATCATAAAAGTACTTGGTGCATTCGTCAAACCAAATGGCATGAAAAACCATTAATATAGTCCTTCATTCATCTTGAATGTTGTCTTCCATTCAGCACCTTCCCTCATTATAGTTTGATGATATCCACTTTTCAAAACAATCTTTGAAAAAAACTCTACTCCACTCAAGTAATCCATCAAGTCATCCATCCTCGGTAAAGTAAATCTATACCTAATGGTGATTTTGTTTATATCCCTCGAGTCTGCACACATTCTCCATCCACCATCCTTCTTTGGACTTAAAACTATTGGTATAGCACATGGACTCAAGATTTCTCTAATCAACCCTTTGTCCATCAAATGTTGGACTTCCTTCTTAACTTCTTCATTCTCCCGTGACGTCAATCTGTACGTTTCCTTGTTTGGTAAACTTTCTCCTGGTATAAGTTCAATTTGATGGCTTATATTTCTGATGGGCAGCAACGAACAAGGTAAATTGTCCACCACTATACCAGAGAAATTCTCCAGCAGTTCCTGAATCTCCTCAAGTAGATCATCCATTGAAGCACTGGTCAAGATGAATCTAAGTTTTCTCACCACAAAAAACTACATTTCTTTATATTTCTTGACTTCATCTAGAAGTTCCTTCCCACTAATGATAAGTATAGTATTGCTTGTCTCTTCCTTTACCTTCTTGTCTTCAATTGGAAGCAACATATGCGTCCTACCATTCTTCTCCAAGGTGTATGTGTTCTTTCTTCCGTCATGAACAACATTTATGTCATATTTCCATGGTCTCCCCAACAAAAGATGATAGATATCCATGATAATAACATCACATAAAATATCATCTCTATATCCCCCTATCTTAAATTCAACTAAACATTGTTTAGTGATTCTTACCTAATGTCCTTTTTGCAACCACAAAACCTTGTATGGGCTCGGATGTGCAACTATTTCCAATTCCAACTTCTCCACCATTTATGTGGATAGTAGATTATTTGTACTTCCACTGTCCACAATTACCTTCCATACCCTATCCTTGGTCTTGCAAGCAGTTTTGAACAAACTGTTCCTTTGGACTGGATTCTCTATCTCCCTCCCTGGCTTCAAGAGAATTTTCCTCATCATTAAGGATCTTTCGCCTTTTGCATCTTCTTCCTCAACATTTTTCCTTTAGTCTTCTGAAATGTGAGCTTCGCCTCCTCCATCCATTTTTCTATCAGGACATTCAAAAAACTTGTGTCCTATCTTTCCATAGACAAAACACTTTATTTCACCTCCTCTGCCTCTTCCTCTTCCTCTTGCTTGAGGAAAAGTGTTCCTATCGGTATATTGTCCTCCTTGTGAGATTCCTCCCCTTTTTGGGTGATTATAAGGTTTATTTTCTTCATCCTTGGGCTTCTATAGTCTGTCCTGGGAAATTGCTTTGCCTCTTCTTTGACTTCTACCTCTTCCCCTTTGACCCTACATTCGGTCCAATTTTACTTCTTCCTTTGAAGCAATTTGATAAGAATCTTCCACATTTTTTATTGTCACCATGCCCATTTCATTTTGAATTTCATATCTCAATCCATTTATGCATATGGAGAATTTTTCATCATCACTCTCATGATGAATTGCTCTGATGTTGAGTCTATAAAATTCTTCAGTGTATTCCTTCACTATCATCCCCTTCTGTCTCAAATTTTGCATTCTTTGAAACAAATTAATTTGGTAATATCTAGGTATAAAATTATCTTTCATTTTTTCGACCATCCTATCCCAAATTTTTGATTCATTGTTTTCCTTTGTAATGCGTATCAGTATGCAGTTCATCCCACCATAGTGTTGCATGCCCTTTCAGTCTAGTGACAACATGTTTTACTTTCTTATATTGTTCAATATCCTCATAGTCAAAGTATTTATCCGGAGCTCTAAACCAATCTAGCAACCCCTCAACGTCTAAGTTTCCTTCATACATCGAGATGTTCATTTTTTCTCTGGCCCCTATTCTTGCAACAAATTTGAATAGATGTTCCTCTGTCGCATCTTCGACTACAACTTGTTCTTTGGCTCCATCTTAATTTTTTCTTTCAACCTCACTGAAATCTCTAGTATTAGTTGTTCGCCTTTGTGTTGTCTCCATAGCATCCAATCGAGCACAAAGTTATCTCATTTCCCTTTCCATGACTGGATCGTGCATGGGTCTCTTTTGATGTCTTCTTGGCAGTATTGTTTAAATTTGTTCCATGCAGAATTCAAATTAAAGCTGCCCTCTGTCTTCCCTCTACAGAAAACAAAAGTTGTAAGCTAGGCTCTGATACCACCTAACACAACACCCCTACCTTAGCAAGTTCTACGTGACCTGTTGGTCTTTGGATATTTCTACTTCCTTGAGCCTAAATGGTTCTTTATTTCCCACTGGAACCTTTTCACATATAACCATAGGTCCTTCTTAGAAGTTACGCCTATGTGAACGAGAACTAGGCATGAACCTCCACTCCACATGACCAACCAGTGTGACCACAAAGTTTACCCGAAAAAGGTGTTTCGGGTTTTGTGACTTCGCTATCTCTGTTGTGAATCCCTCTGACTCCTTTGACTCCCAATATCCTGAAATGGGATAATGGATATTTAAATCCTCCCTTATGCCTCAACCATGTGACCTAAATCACATCCTGGGGTCCACCTCCAAGCACGTTAGTATTTTGTGACTCCTGTCCTTTCTCCCAAAGTCTGAAATCATGACTTCATCTCCTCAGATCGATGACCCTGAACTTCCCAGGATCTGATGGTCCATATTGTATCCAAATTTCATATATCAGGATTTTTCAAATAAAGTTCTTCAAGTCATGAACTTCTCCACACTTTGAATCCCGAAATGTCGAAATTCAAAACCACGAGATCAACCTCTCTTGTTGATCCAGATCTAACGATGACTATTCCTCCTGATCTTGTGAGTGTTGAAAGACACTCATCCTTAACTTCTCTATTGATCCACTGGATCCAACAGTCCATGCCGAATTGGTAGTTCTTCCTTTGAGAATTTAACCATCCGTTCAAGTTCTCGATGCTCCTGGCCAAATAACGCAGCGTCTTCCTTATGAGCTTGGTTTCTGCGAGGTAACTCCAGCCTCATCTTTCCTCCAAAAGATTGGAAGTCTCTATCCCTCCTTAGCTTGGTTCTTCCTGCAAAATCAAGGATTCCAAGGGATTTTTCCCGCCCTCCTTATGGCTTCATGATAATCTTTGATTATCTGAATTCTCCAATTCTACCCACTCCTCATGAAAGTAGCTCCTCAACCACTCACTGGTTTGGAAAACTTTAAGACTTCAATTGGCCTGCACACACCTTGTGATGCAGGAGCATCGCCAGCAACAAGCGAGCATGGGACAAAATGCCAATGCATTTGGCACATGATGAATTGTTTGAAATGTTTTGAAGTTTGATATGACAAACATGAATGAAACAATTAAGAAAGGATGTACTTGTATATTGTAATCATACCTTGAGCGCCCTGCTCTCATCTGAAGGACTAAGAGGCATTTATGCTAGTAAATGTAAGTAGGTAGCTTTGAATTCTTAGATTAGACAGTTTTAGGAGCTAGAGGGAAAATGGATATAGACACCCTCACTTGTATCATTGTAACATTAGCAGCATAATCAATCAAGAGAGCATAGAGAAGAAGAAGTAGAAAGTTGTGTAGAAGAACCCATGTACAGAAGTTCTGAGATTAATATATGAAGCTTTGATCCAGACTCATGGTGTTCAAATACTTTATGTGTATGCATGATTGAATGTTATGCTCATGATTGTTTTACTCTTTCTGATATGCATTTTCTTTTATGCCATGTATGTATGATTTCGTGGTAAGCATTCGAAGTCTGAGAGAGTAAACAATGAGTTTCAATTGTTTCTCAGTCTAATCAAGAGTTTTCTTGCAAGGAGTGCAGTGAAATTTTCTGCAAGGTGTGTGTTGACAGAAGTCAGAGTTCGTCTCTGCAAGCTTAGGAGGGATAACATTGTTCTCATTCTCGCGTAAGTGCAAGTTAAGCACAGGAGCCGTGCAAGGTGTGCGCAGGCCGAGTAGATTCTCATGGTTTGTAACCTGAGCAAAATTGTTGAAGGACTGTTGTCACAGGGAGTGCGCAGAGTCGAAGAGGTTCAAATACTTGGAAGTATTTGAAGAATTGCCACAAGGAGTGCATGCAGGAGTCTTCTTGAAGACTCGAGTTGTCGAAGACAAGCTCAAGAGGGCTAGTGCCTTGAAGTTTTGTAAGAAGGCACAGTGACGTTGTTTTGCAGGTGGATAAGTTTCATGAAAGAACACTTTGTTCATTTCGCAGGAATCGTCAAGGAGGAATTGGACGGTCGAAATTCTTCATGGAGAATTCACGAAGTCTCGAGAGCCATCAGATCTTGCAAAAGAGCAAGGAGAGTTACGACGAGTGTTTTTCTAAGTGAAATCTTAGGAGAAATCAAGCCATAGGATCTGAGCCAACAAGGGCCGTTGGATCACTCGCGTAATCTCATTTCATGGATTCACGAGTTAAAGGTTTAAAAACTTTGCATCAAGATTCGCGAGGTCGCGAAAGGCGAAGTCCCGATATAGTGAGAGAATCTGAGTCGTTCGTTGGAAGGAGGACACGTGTCGCGAGATCCTCTCTATCGGGGATTCAAACATCGGGGTTCAGAGAAGGAAGTCCTTCGACTTCACGAGTGGCAAAGTTGCAAGAAGATTGAGACCGTCCATTCGAAGAGGACAAGTGGCAGAGATCTAGGGATCTCGCAAACTCAGAGGTTCACAGGGTGAGAGCCCAAGAGTTGGGTGCTCCAAGTTATGAAGTAACGAAATCGCGAGGAGTGAGGATAGCCATTGGATCGAGGTCACGGGAGGACTATTGGATTAGGAACCCCATCGCCTATCGCGCATTTGGTGGCTTGGAGGTTGAGAGGAGTCACTTTCGACATCAGAAGTCACGAAGTGTTGAGAGCGGAGGCTCGTGTGGACATGTGGTAGAGACATAAGGTGGGGCCCATGTGATTCGCAGGTGAACACACATCGCTTGGAGGAAGGAGTCAATACTCCATTGACTTCTTGCGTCTCGGAGATTCACGAGATAAGAGCACGAGAGCTCGACATTGAAACTTGCGAGGTCGCGAGTAGCGAGAACGCAAGAGTGAAATTTAATATCGCTTCTCAGAGGTTCGTGAAGAGAAGGTGCTAAGATTGGACGCTACAACTCGTGAAGTGGCAAATTGTGAGAAGTGTGAAAGGAAGGTCAACCTTCGTTGACTTTCAAGTTTCATAGGATCACACAAGCAAAGAACGAGAGTTCAACCTTTGAACTCACAAAGTGGCGAATAGCGAGAGGAACTAGCGTTAAGATTAGTTGGCGGCCGCATGATGAAGGCGTTGATAGAGGAAGAGCCATACCCGTATCGGCATTTCGGGTATCGCGAGGTTGGAAAGGAAGAGTTGGGAGCCATGACTCATGAACTCGCGAGTAGCGAGTTGCAACAAGTGCCTTTGGAATTGGGCCTTGATCATAGCACTGTGGTCACATGAAAAAGGAGGAGCTTGCGCCTAGTGTTGTTCTTGCAGGGGAGCTTCCGAAAGGACCCGTGGATCGATTGAATTGAGATTCCAGCAAGGAATCAAAAGAGTTGATTTGGCTCAAAGGAGACAAAGAACGATCCTGTAAGCGGATCTCGGCCCGAGGGCCGATAGATCTGTCTCAAGTGGTATCAGAGCTTGACTCTATTTGTATATTTCAAACAGGGAAAGAAAGAAAGAAATCGTAGCCATGCTGCTAAGAACAAGAGACAGACAAACACCCGATCCACCAGAGAATAGGGAGATGTCAAGAGAAAGGGGTAGGCATGTGAAAAATCCAACCATGGAAAGAGATATACATGACCTACGTGCCAGAGTCATGGACATGGAAATAAAACAGAGGCGCACAGTCAATGCTGGGGATCTCAGTGATTCCAAAAGTGAAGATGGAGCTGGACATGAAGGAGAAGAAGTTGCAACAGAAGATGCATCAAATGAACGCCTGATTAGGGCTATTGCAATAATGGGTGCTAGAGTAAAAATGGATATTCCAGTATATGAAGGAAACCTGGATGTTGAGGAGCTTCTAGACTGGATTAGAGCTCTGGACACATATTTTGACTATGAAGATGTCGAGGAGGACAAAAAAGTCAAACATGTTGTCACAAGATTGAAAGGACATGCAATATTGTGGTGGGATGAGCTACAAGCTGACAGACGTTGCAAAGGCAAGCAGAAAATCAAGAGTTGGGATAGGATGATCGCAAATATGAAGGAAAAATTCATTCCCAGGGATTACCAAATTACTCTATTTTGGAGAATGCAAAATTTGAGACAGAAGCTGATGACAGTGAAGGAGTACACTGAAGAATTTTACAGGCTGAACATCAGAGCAGGTCATTGGAAAAGCGATGATGACCATACGAACGATGGAAGATGCTTATCAGATGGCTCTAAAAGCTGAAGAGAAGTTGAGCCGAAAACAAGGTCAAAGAGGCCGAGGCAGAAGTCAAGCTAGAGGCAAATTAGTTGCCCAGGATAGAAATCAAAAACCCAAGGAAGATTGGAAGAAACCTCAGACTCAAACTAAGAGAGGTGGAAGCTCACAGAGAGGGCAACATACCAAACAGAGAGGTCAGTATGCTGATGGAAACATTTTTCCTCATACCAGAGGTAGAGGAAGAGGAAGAGGTGGAGTGCTAAAATGCTTCACATGTGGAAAGGTTGGACACAAGTATTATGAGTGTCCAGACAGAAACAAAGAAGGCGGTGAAACTCACATTGTTGAAGCACAGAGGTGGAATGTTGAGGCAGAATATGCTGAAGGCGGAAGATCACTGATGATGTGAAAAGTTCTCTTAACACCAGAGAAGGAGGTGGAGAGTTCGGTCCAAAGGAACATAATTTTTTAGACCGCTTGCAAGACCAAATACTAGGCATGCAAAGTCATCGTGGACAGTGGTAGCACAGATAATCTCATTTCTACAGAGATGGTAGAAAAGATGGAGCTGGAGAGTATTGAACATCCAAGCCCATACAGAGTTTCGTGGCTACAAAAAGGACATCAGGTAAATGTCACTAAACAATGTTTAGTTGAGTT
>SNQJ01S0073652.1:0-37580 GCA_010110895.2 Picea sitchensis
AGGGGCCTGACGTCTCCACACATAACCTAATGTTGGAAGTCTCCCTTTGAGCTCAAGGTTATGTGTGGATTTTAAAAACTTGAATCTACTATCTCAAAGATAACTATCCTCTTCCAAACATGGATCATTTGTTGCAAAAGGTCACAAGTGCAGGTATGATGTGCATGCTTGATGGATGCTCGAGTTATAACCAAGTTCTTATAGCATAAAGAGATTAGCAAACTGTGGCATTTACTACTCTATGGGGACATTTGTTTATCAAGATTCCTTTTGGTTCCCTGAATTTCAGTTCCACATTTCAAAGGGCTAAGGACTATGCATTCAAGGATATTGTGGGTAAGTTCATTGTGATATATTAGGATGACTTGTCCAATCTTGATTCTTTTCATGTACTATCGTTAATGCTTTGTTACAATTCCTCATTCATAATTTTTAAGAAAAGAAGATGGTTTGCAATATTTTACGGGGTATCCAACTTGCTAGTATGCAATTTTTATTAAACTTGTAATATATCTTTAACAAATTTACAATGGTAAAATGCTATCAGCAGATCTAATTTTCTTGTTGTCCTGGTTCATTTAGCTGTGAGTATGATAAATATAACCTAGCTTTCAACTCTACACACAAAAATAGTTGTATGTATCAAAAATATCAGAACCAGAACCAGAACCAGTAAAACCAAGCTGGGGTAAGATAAATATAGCCTAGCTTTCAAATCTACACACAAAAAAATAGGTATGTGTATGTATCAAAGATATCAGAACCAGAACTAGAAAACCAAAATCTCAAACTAGGAAGAAATCAGACTTGAACCAAAGAAAAAAAAAATGAGTTGAAGAACCACTCAACTAAACAATACATATAATATGCAAATTCCAATAAAAAGATATGTATGCATGTACATCGATGTAAATCCAAGCATTAGACACCAAATATGAAAACTTTGCCCGTATATATAATGTAAAGGTGAATAGAGTAAAATGGCACTGAATTGAACCATTAGACACAAAATAAGCTTGGATTGGGGTTTGGGAAGCGGTAGTCACTTTTTTTTCTTGTTTGTTTTTTTATGCAGCGGGTGGGAACGGTTCAAGCAGGGCCAGTCCAGGTCGGACGTAACCAGTTCCACTGGTTTGACGGCTGGCCCTGAACTGGCCAGTTCCAGGTCGGCTAAGAGAAACGTGAACCAATCCGAACCAGCCAGTTCTGATAGCATTCGTATGTATACACACACAACATTAATGCCTCTCATCGGGTGTTGCCTCAGAACTTTTGCAGTGGTTGATGGGTCTAAAGGGCCGCCGTCTTCCAACTCTGAGCAGATTGAGTGCTCGACCTCTGGCCCCATGGTCATGGGAGCTGCTTGTTCTCTTGCCTATTTCTGCAGGATTGTTTTGAACTATATTGTTCAGGGTTTCCCTCTTCGGGCTCTTACGCGACTTGTTTTTTCTCAACCCTCTCAGGTTCCCCTTTTATGCCATCTGTAGTATACTATTGGTCTGATTAGTTAGATAAGAGATATTGTTCTTTGGAGTCCTAATAACAAATTCTGGTCATAAATGCATATTAATATAATTTCGTTTCGTTTTATTTATCAAGCACTACAATTTAACTTGAATCGAAAAGGCTGAAAATGTGCCATAAACCCACAACTTACAAGTTATAACAGAATGAAAAAAGCTGAAAATATCATCAACCGACAGCATTCAAGTCTCTCAAGCCCAAGAAGTGATAGTTATAAGTTGTAAAGGAATAAAAATGACTGGAAATATGTCATTAACACACAGCGTTGAAGTCTCCTAAGCCCAACAAGTGAAGGTTACAGGAATGCAAAAGGCTAAAAATAATGACTTTAGCCCAATCAACAAAGATTTGAATTTAACTATTTTCGAAAATTTCAGAACACACTTCTACTAATAAAATAAGGGAAGGAGAATAAGAGAAGTTGAAAAACGCAAAATATTGCATTGGTTTCCCCTCGCATATATATAAAGGGTTCAGATCATATAAATATTCCATGCCTACAAAATGAAAAATAAAAAGACCCTGAAGGTTTTATGTAATGTTATTACCAGTCTTTCGGAGAAATTCCCCAACATGATTTTAAAGAAATAGGAGCAGCCATTATAACTCCTTCCACCATGAATCCTTAGACAGTTTCGAGTGCACATTGCGCATGGTTCTCGCCTACAATCCTGATTCTCCATAAAATATAGTTGCCTGGGAGCCGAAATCCTGGCTTAATCTTCACAAGTGATATAGAAACACTTTGCCTTCCGTCCTACTCTGTGAGCTCAAACAGTCCAAGATTTAACAGGGGATCGTACAACATAAATTAGCATTACACTTGAGTAGGAAGATTTTATATACTTCCAAGTGATGAGAAGAATGCGGAGCCTATTAACGGCAATATAAGGGATTCACTAACCATGGTTCTCTTGGCTATGCTAAGGAGCTTCTGGTCTGAAATTGTGGCGGTTTTTCTTGTGATATCCAGCAACGGTTCATAGAATTTTGGGAATCGTGTTTAAATTTGAAAGGCTGTCTACATTTCAAATTCTATTTCTTTGAAACCTCATTCTTAACTTTTTCTAATTTTAATTTATTATATATGAATATTATAAGGCAAATTTTCAATCCCAATACATCCATATCAAAAATATGGGTATTAATAAGTATTTGACATATCAAAAATATGGGTATTAATAAGTATTTGACTACATTGCATTTAATGCTCTATTTGTTGGGTTTTACACTCTAAGTTTTGTATGTTGGTTTTTACATGGTATTCAATATTTTGTATGTTGGTTTTTACAYCGTAGGATTTAGAAYCTAGTATATTGTGTAATGCTCTATTTGTTGAGTTTTACACTATAAGCTCTATAKGTTGGATTTTACATGGCATTTAATACTCTATGTTGGGTTTTACATCATAAAAYTTAGAAYCTAATACAYYCAGTGTACAAAGTATTAAATACTCTTTATYCGGYTATCAAGGAATAGTAGTTGTACATCATTATTGTCAAGGAATACTAGTTGTACATCATTATTGTCAATTTATCTTTATATTTGCATTCAAGTTTATTAGTTTGAAAATTTGTTAGGYTGTGGTTTAATGATAAGTTGTTGTGATTTTGTTAATTTATTASGTTGTGGTATAGTGTTAAATTAGAATGCTTAATATGATTATTATTTAAATTCAAAACCTAATCTTCATATCTAAACTTTTTTTTTTAAGTTGATTTTATAAAAAAAATTACATTTTTCTACTTAAAAATAGTTTTGAAAACAACCAAACAAATGATGATACAAGTAAAGGCAATCACCACTTCATAACTAAAGGTCTTCGTTTAATAGATATTTTAATTGTCTTTCATTGTTAAAAGTCTTAGTAATTGTCTCATAATAACATTGATCTGATCTTGTAAAGGGTTCCATTATCTCTCAAATCCAAAAGAAAGGATTAACTTCTAAAAAATGGTTAAAATTTAAATGATAAATAGATAAATCAAAAAGTTTTGGATTAAACAATTATCCTTAAGCTTTGGATCAAAGTCTTTCGGTATGATCTTGTTGGATGAAAAGAGGTGAATCAACCCAAAAAAAAAATAGAATTTGCAAAATAGATTAAAAATAAGAATAGAATAGATTTTTTAAGCTAATTTTTTTTTCAATAAGAATAAATTTTTTGAAGTTAGTTTTTTTTTAATATTTAATTATTAATGTATTGTTTTAATCTTTTAACTTAAATAAATATCAATATTAATTAATTAATTAATTGTTTATTTGAAGATACTGAGAAATTGTTTTGTCTGTTTGTTTATTATAATTAAGTATAAGATTTTAAAACTCAATAATTTCATGTGCTTTCCAAATCTTGTAAGTTGTGTAAAGGAAATGTGCAATCCTATGAAGATTAATGGAGTTCAATGGATTGGACCATGAAACTCTAAAGTGATATAAAGGAAACAATCAACAAAGAACATATCCTATCATATCAATATCTATGCTTCAACACCCACATTTGGTGGAGGCAATATAAATTTTCTTCATGAAGAATTGTGCATTGGTAATAAGAAGGAAAATGTTTAGGTAACCAATCCTCCTCTTGGTGATCACATCTATGGCTAAGTTCTTTTTGTAATATCCAACAGTGCTACACAAATTATAGCAATATATATAATTTGAAATAATGTCTCATTTTAAATTTGAGGTGTTTAAATGTATTTAAGATTATCTATCGATCGGGTATACCTCTAGTGGTTGAGAGGAGTGTTATACTCCTCACCCAAGTTTTATTCCCGCAAGTGACATGTTGAGCTCTTCACAAGTATATTGTTGTAAGGGATTTGATCTTTTTTGTTGACTTGGTCTGATATCCACTATTTAAGGTGGTGTTTGTTCACTAATTATAAAGCATGTAAGAAAAATAAATATTAAGTTATGCACAAGTGGAACACTACATGTTGGTTGCCTAGTAAGTTGGAGGCACTCACCATGAGGAGCATTGTTACAAGTATTAGTGAAAATATTCATGATATTCTAATAGTAATCTAAGCAAATTGGTTGACAACACATTACATGAATGACCTCACCGTAATTATTGAATTGTAGATTGGCTTCATTTATTTTGTTTTATTTAAATGTCTTTCTATACTCTTGAATTCTTAGGTACATGTAACGATACCTCCCTATAATTTTAATTTAAAAATAATATGAAAATAATTGTGTTGTCTTGTGAGGTATTATGGTGAGTGTCATTTCAATATTTGAGGCATTTGAGTTTGTTACATCTATTACTGCGTTTAATTATGTGACATTTGCTTGGACATTATGCTCTTTGTCATGTTTCACCTTGGTGGTTGACATGGCGCCCTAGTAAGTGGGTCACCCTTAGAGATAGGTATGTTATTGGGAGGTCCTTTTGACGAGTCATCGTACCATTCCCGACCATGCTATCCACTTTCCACACTTCATCCTTTCATATCCTCACCTTATAGGTTTTTCGGGTGTACTGACCTGCAAAAGATAAAAGCTTGATTATGAACCTTTCGGATGCTCTCCCAAAGAGGTCTTGAGAGCAATGAAAAGCTTCTCCTAAAAAATCAAAGACCTGCAAAAACAAATTAACATTATATAAATGTCCCCACTTGTTGAGGCATGTACACTTATGCGGTGTCCCCTTCTTTCCTTGCATATGGCACTTTGTGTACCTCTAGCTTCAACTAGCCTTCTCGTACTGCCCCCAAAGCTAATCGATTATTAATTAATTAATGGCAATGAATGGGCTTGGAAAAAGGATGCATTGAAAACGAAGGTGCAACACACCCTCTACAAAGACACCCATAAGTTAGACACTACAACCCCTTGTATGTCATGATCCCCATGCCTGAAATTTTTTCCTCTCATCCATAACATCATCCACGTTACTTAGAAGAAGGTCCCCTCGGGAAACACCCCTAAACTTGAGGGACGATTCACCCAATAGATCGTTTTGTCAACCCTCCCATACCTAAACTTAGTAAAATGCATAGGGTCTTTGAGCATTAGTTTATTTTGATCGGGTGGTTTGGATGTACTTGTTTGAATGGCTCTTTTATTGATTTGACTTACTCATCATGATGCTTTGACTTGAGATCCTTGGAGGGCGTATCCATATATCTTTGCAGGACCCAGCTAGTGGACATATTTGGAGGAACAAGCCTAGCTTGGGCTTCCATGGGGCTTGAAGCCCACAGGTTGGATGCCAAGGGACCACTTTCTAAATGATGATGACTTGCCTTTGAAGGCCTAGAGGACAACTTGGAGGACCTTGCCTAGCCCTCATATGCCAAACAATTTACTTGGAAGGGCTAAAACGTCACCTTTGAGGAGATGATGTCACCATTGGAGCTAGGGTTTGGTGGTGATGGAGTTACTACTTGACACTTGACATGATTTGGTGGGAGGAGACTTGAGGAGGCTATAGCGCATGAGAGAGAGGTTTTATGAAAGCCCTAACGACCGCAACCTTCTACTCCAACAACTTGCTCAAAGGGTCAAAATGTCACCCTTAAAGGGGTGATGCCATTTTAGAGTTTCTATTGTGCACTTTTTAAGATTTAAATTTGAATCAAAGATGAATTACTTGTGTAAAGGGCAAAATAAGAGTTGTTGTCCCCTTATTTTGTGTTTACCCTAACTATGTTTAAGGCATTTTGTATAAGTAGAGATCATTTGAATTTCATTTTAATCATAATTCTCCCATGTGGAGAAGGATACTTGGCTGAAATTTTTACCCTACTTGGGCAAATTCTCTCTCTCTATCTCTCTCTCTCTCTCTCTATTGTGATATGGTTTATCTCTTGTCTTGTGGAAGGAAGTGGTGCACTACTCATGGAGACTCTTTCTCTTTGCTTTGGTGATGAAAATTGCTTGGTACCTAGGGTTTTGTCTTGGCATTTCTTGGAATTAGTAAGGAAAATCTGCACTTTGTTAGGTTTATTTCTTGTTCCATGATTGTTATTGGCTAAATCCTTGAGTAGTATAAGGATTTACAACCTCCACCCTTTTTTATCATTATTGTTTGTTGAAAAGACTATTGCAAAGGTTGCAAGGAGGAGTAAAAGGGTTTACATCCTCCTAGACTTTACCTTGTTAGGGTTGCTATCTCAAGAGAGTAAAAAGGTTTATTTGAGATTTGGTAGTCCTAACTTAATACAAGAAGACTCCACAACCCATTTTGGCAAAGCATTAATCATTTATTGCATTGGAAAAATAGAATACTCACATTGAAATACATGATTTTACGAGACACTGAATTTGTTCAAAGTGGAATCAATTATTTGTCTTAATTGTTTGTTTGAGCCAATAGGGCATTTTGATTGGTGAAGGATATCTTGTTGTTGTTATAACTTATGTCAAAACCATTAAGGCGACTACAAACTCTCTTTTTCAAGCTCAATTTCTCACTTTTTTTACTGTTGGAAATAGTTGGAAAGTTGTTATTGTTAATCTACTTGATGTTGGCTATTGTTGAGCAAATTTTTGGCTAATTCCTTGGGGTAAAAGTTGTTGTTGTAGCAAATCTTTACTACAGCCATTTGGCTGCTCTGAAAAATATCTGAAAACGTGCTTTTTGCAACACTAAATCACCATCAAAGTTTGTGCAAAAATATTGGAAATTAGTCTGCATGTTTAGTGCTCCGTTGCCCAATAAATGTTTGATGTTTTTAATGGTTATTTCTGCATTAAGTAATTGATTTTCTTGTCAATATATATTTTTGTTCACTGCTACAAATAGAGACAACAAGCTTAACTTGCTTGTCCGACTAACATATATTGTGTACAGTTGGTTTTTCTTGTCTCAGGTAGGTACAAACACTCTCAACAGGTACCCAAGGACTTGGCAACCTTTAACCACTCCCGAGACTCATCCTTAAACCTTACTCCATCTAGTAACTTGACCTATAGGGGCTTTCATTTCATCATCTCACTTTTCGTTTCATTTCCCACTAGGGTCATCGGGTTTCCCCCTTGGGGTGATCATTTCATCTCTAAAGTGACAGGAATACTTGCCTAAGGTGACAGTGGGTAGGTGTTATCTTAGTTGTCGTCATTTGGTGGTTGAGTCGAGCTTTACCCATACTATAATTTGTGCAATAACAAGGACCATGATAGATTATACAATTTATGGAATCTAGAATTAATGAGTGATTACAAAACTTTCAGAGAAAGTAAAATTTATTTATTACTTATCATTTGAATTAATGAGTAATTACAAAACTTTCACAGAAGGTGAAATTTATTTATTACCTATCATTATTAGTAATAGAGTACACAATGGTGAAGGCGGAATTTATTTATTACTTATCATTTATTAATTACTTATCATTATTAGTAATAGAGTACACAATGGTAAGGTGGAATTTATTTATTACTCATCATATAGAGTACACAATGGTGATCAAGAAATAATCATACTTTTCCCTTTCTACTCACTTTCCAACAAACAAGGGTGAACTTTACAATGTTTCTCACACGTTTACCTGCTTTGTGATCATTTGACAACAAGCTAGTCTCCCACCTCTTAGCAATTGGTTTGCAAAACAAGAATACTTGTAGTCGAGCTTTACATGTTCATGTAATGTTTCATTTTATATTACATTTGGTTCCCATGTTATAAAGGTGTTAATGCTTAAGTAGAGAGTCTTACATTAGTAGAAGGGATTACAGCCATGGTACTGCATTAAAACAATCTTGATCTATGCTCATTATTAAAATAGCATTATAAAAAAATTTATACCTTTCACTCAAAATTGTGTTCAAATAGCATTATAAAAAAATTTACACCTTCACTCAAAATTGCGTTCATCGTTAGAATGGTAGTACTTTGCTTCATATGGATTACAGCCATGGTACTGCATTAAAACAATCTTGATTGTTCTTCTATGTTCATTGTTAAAATAGCATTATACAATAATTTACACCTTTCACTCAAAGTTGTGTTCATCATTAGGATGGTAATGCTTTGCTTCATATGCCTAAAGACACAGCAAGATGAAATGAATGTAAATGATATGAGATCCTCAAGTGCCATATGGCCTCTTCTAATATTATATCAAGTTATATAACGAATCTCTTAGGATTTATCACCCAACTCTATCCAGACACTGGACAATACATTTAATAGATAGTGCAGTAAACTGAGAACTTTGGATGGGCACATGTACCTGCTCCCATTGTGGTGGCTCATAATTTGAGTATGTTGAGATCAACCACATCCCACACTATGGATGTAGAAATGATAGGCTTTGACTTGTGAATCTGTGATGGTGTTGATTTGTGATCCTTTGTTTTCCAATCAATATAACCAGACATTAACGTCAACTGCAAGCGAGACTCATGTTCTTCTATCTTGGATTAAGAATCAAGGAACAGAGACAGTTGGTGATCTACAGAAATGACAGTTTCATTGCCAAGACAAAGTGCCACCAATGCTTAAATGCATGGACCAAGGTATAAAACGACCGGTTTTATTTGTTGTGATTTAACTTGGTATTAGAGAACAATTCTAAATAATTTGTTATTGGATGTCGTTCATACTTAAAATAGCTCCCAACGAATATTGAGAAGCATCTGTCTCAACCTCAAAGAGTTGTTGAATATTTAAGAGCACCAATACAGGAGTCGGGCATAAAGCATCTTTTGGGAATTCAAAAGCCTTATCATGCTTAGGGCCCATCTATAAGTTTTCTTGCTATCTGCAAGTCAGTAGAGAGGTTGAGCTACAAAGAAATAATTAATTTTTTATCTTTAACAGATGTGAAGAAACGTTTTTTTTTCTGGATACATGATATGCATTACTTTTGAGAAATGATTTTCAGGAGGGATCGTTATGCACGAAATTTTAAAATGGCTCTTATTAATACCTTATTAATACACAGAAATATGTAACTTGACAAAGACACACTCTTTAATATGCCAGATAGATATGAGCACAACTTTTGTTCTAGCATCATCACAATTACATTCCTAGAACTTTGGTTATAACCCAAAGTGCTGTGGAAATAGAACTCTGTAACCTCTCTTACAGAGTTAATAACAACTGTGAAGTAAAAGACATCTCTTATTTGCTCACTCTGCGAACAAAACATGTCTTTTGCTCTCTGCTACTGATTCCAGTAGTAGGATACCGCCCCATGAAATTAATGCACGTACTGCCTCAACTTCTGCATAAAGACATGGAGTTTCCAGTTAAATTATCCTGTCTAAACTAGAAAAATCTTTGATGAGAAATATTTTCAGAACAATACCAAAGATAAATGTGCAATGGTAGCCTTTGCATCAAAAGTGAAATCTTAATGGTAATATAGTTTGCAGGCACAGTGCATCTTATTTTGATTCCAATTTTGTTAAGGCACAAAAGGCAGCAATTTAAAGCTAATTCTTTTAGGCAGACAACAAAGGAAGGAATAGCAAACCATGAAAAATTACTAAGCCATCAACAAGTGAACGCTAATGGAATCAGCTAATGATTGTTTCACAATAATCATACTGTGGCAGAAACAATTGTAGCATAAGCTTGCCAATCGCAACTGCGACATTTTAAACCAATACAAATATACTGAAGGTAATTTTTAATGAGCACCTATTATTGGGTCCGGCAATAGTTACTTCTGAAACAAAGATATTTAAATGGTTGTTGAATAGTTCATTTCTCCTAAACTTTGAATGGAACAGATGATCCATTTTCAAACCCATTCCTGTCATTTAGAGTTGGGAACAGGAAATGAAAACACAAAAATATATCGGACACCTATTATATTAATTTATGAGTCCAATCTAGTAAAAGGAAAGAAGATTTATCGGTTCAACAAAAAACATGCATTTTTTTCCTATGAACCGTTAGATATCATTACCTAAAGAACAAATCATACATAAGGTCTTAAACAGCCAACAGTATTGCACATGGATTCCTGACACCTGAAACAGTTTTATACCATTTCAAAAGGTTTTTGACCACTTCGGTTTTGAGACCATATTTCTGCCTCAGAAAGCTTCTGAACTATTTAGGCCAAAGTTGTGAATTAGACATGCATGGCTAAAGAAACGTAACTGCTTATAATCACAAGATTCGGAAGACCATGTAGTTTTAGGGCCCAAAGTTGATGGCTAATATAACTATTTTACCACAATATAGTATGTCAAAAGACGACATCACTAAGTACACTACGAGGAAACACCAAAAAATCTGTACAGCATAAAACTCCAAACTCTACCTTGGATTCCAGAATAAGTAAATCATCCAACAATTGAATCCCATCATTTATGAAGGACGCCCTTCCCAATGGCCTTTTAGATTACATGAAATGTGAAGAGACCTGAAACAAAATTGCAGCCAAGACATTAAGAGGTGATAATTTATCTACTAAAAGGACAATGGACAACCATTAGGCTAAAAATTCTCAATCAAGACACTTTTTAATTATAAAATTTTCTTTAAAAGCAAATAAAATTTAGTACTATATTAATGTGTTTCAATCTGGCTTTTTGGAATGGAAGAAGTAAAATGAGAACATGGAAAGACAAATTTTGAAATTTTTCCCCTGCAGCAATCATCGTACAGATATGAACAAGAACTGCATTGAGCAGTGTGTACATGAAGTGGTGTGTATGAAAATGTTCTCCATATTATAAAAGAGCAAGCCTATCTTCACTTCACTGCCCGATGCACCTCTACAGATGGTCTTATTTTCATACAAAAATCACCAAGGAAAAAATTGTAAAATTTGCTTCTCAGGAAATAACTATGCAAAAAAAGCATGGAATTTTGTTTGGATATTATATATCTTCGTGATTGTTCAGACATTTTATGATACCAAACTTTCTTTTTGTTATTTTTCTTGATATTTTTTTAATTAAATAATCAAAACTTTAAAATGGGAAAGACAAAGCACACATTCCATATATGAAATTCTCTTCTCTGAAATGAAGATTGCATGACAGAAGTGTGATCATATTAATCTTATAGAGGCTTGTTTTTTATCTGGAAATGCTTCAGGGTACATACACACAGTCTCATTTATGAAATTCTCTTCTCTAAAAGAAAGATTGGTAACAAAAGACTGATCATATTAATCTTAAAGAAGCTTTTTTTAATCTGGAAATGCTTCAGGGGAGACCATGCTTAAATCTTCAAAACAATTTATTAAAGAAGCTGCCCATAAAAATAGTGGACTTTATAAACTTTTAAAGAATTTTGCTAATTTACAATGAGTGGATGCTATGAATGACATTTGAAAATCTGCATCTTTATGTAGCCAAGCCAAGGAATATAGATTCTCATGTAAGGTTGTCTCATTTATGCAAGGTTGCCATCAAATTTTCCTGGCTTACGGTCAAAATAGTCAATATCACTATCTGCTTATCTTGGATGGATATCTCAAACAACCAACCCCTCCAATCAAGTGGTTGTTCAGTCAGGTCATTCTTCATTCCGAGAATTAGTTTATTGATGACGTCGACAAGTTTTTTAAATTTTCCTCACTCAATTCTTCTACTATTGGCACTTGTGGGGGCTTGGCTAGTCTCTTTGATAGATGTAAGCACCAACAATTTTCTTCATCACAAGCCAATTTTCTTGCGATGTTCACATTGTGGTTGCCTTTTCTTCTGTTTTTCCACATCCTTCCCTGTCAACTTGTCTGCACCAGTCTACTTGGTTTTCAACTTATATGTAGACATCAGCCGCTCATGTCTAACCAGGTTACTATTCTTACCTCAATTATTCTTGGCAACTAAAATGTCATAGTGTTGCAGAGTTCATCAGTTTTGAACCTGCTCTAATACAAAAAGATTATCATCTGGTACCAATTTATTCTAATACCAAATAGATCGAATCCAACCTCAATCTCAAGATTGGCTCTAATACAGAAATCTAGGATCCAACCTTGGGAGTTGAACCAATTCATAATCCAGGGTGTGTGTGTGTGTGTCCTTAATAGATTCTCTCACATCAATTAATAGAGTTTGACAAAAAGAAATAAGAAGGAAAACAAGGAAAAGCTAAAATTAACATTAATACAATATGGTGTACACTTACAAAGCTCAGGCTCCTCTTAGATTACAAGTTTCTAAGACGAACATTCATATCAACAACGCATTGCAATTCCAATTATCCCCTCCTTGAATTGTAATGTTATAATCACTTAGTTTGCATTTAAGGGTTACAATTATACAACAAGGTCGTTAATCAGTTAGAAAAGCTCAGTTACAAGGAACTTATTTTCATTACAAAAAGCAACCTCTACTCAGGACAGTCAGGCTTACTGCTAATAAAAAGCTCTTTGATCAAATCAATTTTATTGAGATTGAATTTTTTCTAATTGAGATGTCCAGCCTCCAAGTTGATTGAAGTCAAACTGGGTGAAAATTCAACTTATCAATGTTGATGCGGACCCCAGAATAGGCATCATCCTACAGGCACTTAGGGACATATTGGCATAGACAATGGTAAGTACACAGATGCAAACACAATACACTATGCTTTAAATTGACACTAATAGTTACCTTGCACTTCACTCTCTTTTTGATGATAGCTTCTACAGGCATTATCATTACCTTGAGACTAATGTCAAAAATGCCTACTGGACTCTTTATTTGTCATTCTCACCATAGAATAATTACTAGCCCTAACACTTGAACTACCAGTCTATGAGATCTTTCAGATATTGAAGGATTGTTGCTCAATTGAACACACATATGGCATGTTACAAAATATTGAGGGCTTTCGAGAAACCATAAGTTCCTTGAAAACTGTCAAGACTCAAATGTCTTAGATTAGTTGTGATAAATTGAGATTACTATTAGTATTTGAAATATCCTATTGTTGCTTTCATCATACTTCCATGCACAAAATTCAACCAAAACGACCTTTATGTTTTCATTTTCAAGATTGCTAAGACACCAACAGCTTCTGATATTACCTTAGTCCTTTTATTTTTTGCACGTTAAATACCAATCATAGCCACAAACAACAAATACAGTTAAAGAGTAATGCCTTCCTATGGTGGACCAGAAGATCCTATGAAAGATTGGCACAGAAGATTAACTGGCCAAGTGATATTCTCAAGGCAAATACGGTGATGTATACAGTGAAATATAAGGTTCAAAGGCAACTTGCTGCAATTCTCTAAAATATTGCAAAAATGCAGCATTTCTCATGTTTTTTGTCTCTCTTTCCCTACTAAAATGAATATTACTGGATTTAACTATAACATTTTCCATGTCCTAAAACTTCTCTATACAGTTGAAGAGATGGCTTCAAGAGAAGACTCTTGCAAGGATGGCAGTATGAATTGATTTATCCACACACATTGTCAACCTATCATACTAACAAAGAATTCAATCCATTATCAGAAGCAATTGCATGCTAATATAAATGAGAAGACAAGAAAAACTGTATATTATTTTCAATAGTAAGAATCCTGCATTGCTTAATACTTAGTCAACATTGTCATCTGAAATCAGTACATACCTACTAGACAGAGCATTATAAGAAGCATCCAAGTTATTTGTAAGGGACGACTATACTGAATGCAGTACTGAGACCTCTGCATCTTCCTTTGAAGTGATCCAGCCCAGCCATAGGTTAGTTTATGACTGAGAATGTTGTCATAAGAAACACACTCCCCATTAGTCATTTTCTTGTTACCTCTCAACCATGTCTTCATGCCCTGATAGAATGGAGGAAACATTCCTGTGTCAGCTCTCTCTCTCTCTCTCTCTCTCTCTCTCTCACACACACACACACACACACCAATACTTCAACATAACATCACACTGTCCTCATAACAACTACAAAATAGTATACAATCCCTCATTAACACAAAGCAAAACATGCATTTGACTCCAGTAAGAATATTCTATGTATGATTGTCTTATAAAGCCAGTCAAGCCTAGACAAAATTTGTTAAATATAAGTAATAAGTATATAAACTAAGATAAAGAACTAACTAAAAGTCAAAACTTACCAGGTCCCTAATATACTCATTACCAGGATGACAATGACCACTATCTTTCCACCTCTTTAGGCCACTCTTGGACCACTTTAACTTGGCTGCCAGTCCCAGTTTGTTTGTCAAATCCCACAAATTCAGTCTAGCCGGAGATTCTTTTGACTGGGATTCAACAGTTTCTTTTTCATCGTTTTCATCAGCAATTACAATTTTCCAAGAACCAAGGACAGCGCCATCACTTGAACTACCCCTATGCCCACTTTTTCTGTCTATAGTAGCTCCAGTATGCCAATCATCATGACTATCAGCAACATTTTGTTCAGCCAATTGTACAACAAACTTGGAGTCCTTGTTGATCAAAATGGTTTCTTTATAACCATTGACACCAGGACCACAGTCACTTCCGACATTACAAAAATCTCTTAAGTCACGCCTATTCAACATGTGTGCATCATCAAGTCTCAAGTCCACCATTTCTTCTGTTTTGTTAACACTCTGTTGTTCCAAAGAGTTACTGTTATTCTCACAAGATCCACAAAGAAACAAAGCCAAATCATCCTTCTCATGATCATCAAGTTGTACCCATCGGAGACGTTTCTTGCCTTCATCAATAACTGAATCACTCATGGCTTTTTCTATGCCACTTATTTGACTCTGGATGGCCATAACAAACTGTTTATGCCTGCCGCTGGCATCTACATCTCTCCCCGAATAACTTGACTTTACAGCCCTTTCAAACTCATCCAGCTGTTTCCAACACACCAGAAGCCTAATCAATATCTGAACAAAAAAAAGTACGTGCACCTGCTACTTTTTTTAAACTCAAGTAGCTTAGAAAGTCATCTTTCATAGAGGCTGAGAAGAAATACCAAATAGAATGACCCATAATAAAAGACAGCAAAGAATGGGAAGTTTTAAACAAAATCTATTGATGTCGCACAGAACCCTGCACAAAAAATTGGGTGAGCAAATATTGCACTAGGAGCTTGGTTATGAACAAAGTAAGCAAATGCATAAGGGAAATCAGAAGTCCTACGACTTGTTCATCAGGACAATAGTTACCAGGTTCAGAAAGTCAGGTAGATTCGGGAGGAGGGGGTTGGAGGAGGTTTGGAAAGTTCAAGACTTTGAGAATGGTTCGAAAAAAGGTTCCAAGGAGTTTAGGATTTTTTTTGCATTTTTTGTCCTTTTGAGATCAAGGATAAGCCTGAGGAGTTGAGTTTTATGACCCATTTCCCAGTTTTAACTGAATCCAGTTTCAGGCTAAATGCCACTTTTAACAGGGCTGTATGACCCTATCTATTAAACTGGGCCATTTGAGCCAACAGGACCTTCACTCGCTGGTAAGATCCACAGAGTACTGAGCTGCTGGGTTCCATTCTTGTTGTGGTTTGCCCCACAGACATGACATGTTTACCATGAGGCCATGCAATTTGGGTGGTGAAACAGATACCACTCATACCTTAAAAATCAAGTGCAGGTCCTCGGTGTAAGATTGAAAGAGTATTAGGACGGTTGGTTCCATTCTTGTTGTGGTCTGCGCCACCCAAATGACATGTTTCGGATGAGACCAGGCAATTTTGGTGGTGGAATAAATATCACTCAGACCTTAAAGGTCGGGTGCAAGTTCCATACGACTTTGAGGGAATAAACGCCGCTCAGACCTGACCCCTGAGCCCAAGGAAGTCCTTGTTATGCGGTGAAGGGCCAGACCGGGTGTGTTTAGTAAAGCAACTTCAAAAAAATAAAGGAAACTGGACCATGCGTGTAATATTTAGTCTGGGGCCTGGGCCTCTCCGAAGTGGAGATGTCAAGTTAATTTAGCCTGAACTACAAGAAAACCAGTGAATTGAAGGAAAGATTTACCTGCCATTTGGCAGTGCCAAGGGCAGTCTGGAGCTCCCGCCTCAGAATATCAACTGAATTGCCCAAATTATCACCGCAACTGGGATCTGTGTCTGTCACACTCCGAACAGACACCCAACTTCGGTATGCGGATTCCAACCTACATCACATCACAATAAAAAGTATCAAACCCACTACATATAAACAAAAAATACACATTTATGATTATAATTCTCTCCAATTCCAAATGACATCTTCAAAACCCGATATCTTTGAATGAATCTCTTGATTAAATTCATTGTGAATCAAACCCGACTATAAATTTTGATCGATTCTAAGAAAAGAGATCATATAGACCAGGTAGGTCACGGGTCCGCATCCCGGGGATAGAATTACAAACCCCGGGTTTCAAACGGAAATCGACGAACTCTCTGAAAAGCGTAAAGAAATCAGATATAAACCTGTCAGCGGAGTCTTGCACATCCTCGGCAGCTGAGAAAAAAGGATCCGCCTCCCACCGATCAAAATTGGCCGTCATATTTAAATAATTCAGCCCTGAATCTCAATTAAACGTTTCAAAAACCACAAAATAGCGAAATATGATGAATATCAATCCTCTCTCTGTGATATACACACAGATCTGACTGTGAATACACGATTGCAGAATGGCAAATGCTTCACGGCTCAGTCTGATTGCTAATATGTGTACATATCATAGAGCACGCAATCATGGATGAATGAAAGAAAATATATATGTAATGAGTATATATATGTGTGTGTTTTCGAATCCCTGAGAAGGCGAATGTGGGCTTCTTCGGCCTCCTCTGGGGGAATTTTTCTCATTTAATAAAATCCCAGAGAAGAGGTTGCGACGCCATTTAAGTGTCACGGGGCTTCTGTTGAAATAAAGCATCCCCGCATTTTTGGTCTCCGGTCGGCGCGCCACCGCCGTTGGATGTTTGGCTTGGAATCGGACAGGTAGATAGGGAGTCAATGGGGAAAATTAAATTTTCTTAAATAAGAAAATGCTTCAGGTATGCTAGTTGTATGGTATTTTTTTTTGTGGTGAATAGCATGTACGTTAGAAGATATGTATGAAATTTGAATTTATAATTTCTCTTTTAGAAATGTGTATTTTGAAATTCGTCAATTTAAATTAATTGAGTTAATTTAATGTTTTGGGGATTAAAATGTTAGTGTTTAATGTCATAAATTGGTTGTGAGGTAACTATATTTATTTGGCGAGTTTTTATAGATGGGTTGTGTGTCTCGTATAAAATAATTTATTTATTTTTTTATGATATTTTGGATTAGTTTTTATTATTATTAAAAAAAAAAATGTAATTTTGTTTTTTTAAAGAGAGGAAAATAGTTTATAATAATTATGGTTATTGGTTTAATTTTTGTTAACACAATTTTAAGATTTTTATGAAATAATTGATTGGTTAGTAGGTTTTCTCTATTGTCAAATATTTCTTCCTTACTTTTGAAGAAGATAAACTCTTAACCAATTGAAAGTAGTTTTAAGTTATACTCCAAAATCAAAAGGCACTAGTACTTGCAAGAAAGTTTTCAAATAACATTTAGCCTTAGTCACATACATGAAATTAGATACTACTTCCACTGAATTTATTCCCATATAAAAAATTTCAATTTTTTATCATATCTCTAAATAATATAAATCTTCTTAGCATTAATATATGTAATCTTCATCCATATATAATGATTGAGAGGGTCTTTCTTGTAATGTTGAATGTGATAGAGAAATGTTGGTTCTTATGTAACAAGCTATACCTTCAATCCCTTGGTGGGAGGATTTCTTGTTCCATGTTGACCACATACAAATCATTCTATGTTAGGGACCTTAGATTCTTCATGTTCGCAAGTTTCAACCAAAAATAGAATACCAATTTCACTCGAGATCCAACTTAATATAGGCCCTTTACTCCATGTAAAACCATGACAGTTCCAAGAGAGGATATGGAGTGTCCTAAATTCATAATAGCTTTTTGATTCCTAATAATAGCTTTTCGATCCTAATTATTACCCATTTTCCTTCCTTCCCGGCTTCTTTTACCTTTTGAGCTTCCTTCAATATTTCAACTTGGTCTTCTGGAATTAGATATTTATTTATAAACTATTTTAAGCTTAGAGTTTTATTGAGTATGTCATATTTGTGGTCATTAGAGCTTACCTTAACCTGAATCAGCCTATATTTATGTTCAATTATTTTGCCTAGACTCTTTGCTTCTATGAGGGAAGTTGTTTCAATTTGTGATTTATTTTTTAGTTCTTCCTTGTCTATTGTGAGCATGTCCTCGTCTTTTTGTTCTTTTATACCAAAAACTATGAGGCTCAAGGCTCTTTTGTTATGCTCGTGATCTAACTCTATAAACTTATTCATTTCCCCTTTTATGGGTTTAATATCTAATTCACAATCCAAACTATTTAGGGTCAAATTATTGATTAGTTTTTCTTCTAGCTCTTTAATCTTGTCCCAAAGATTATAATATTCTTCGACCTCCTCTTCTTGGGTTGATTGCATATTTTCTTAGCTTTGTTTTTCCATTTCTTGTAATCTAACCTCCATTTTGTGCAACTAAGGATCCAACCCTAATATTCTACTTTCTATATTTGTCTAAATCTTGTCTTTTAAGGATCTAAATTTATTATCAAGTATTACTTCTAACTCTATTTGAAGTTTGGCTTCTCTCTTCTCTACATTTTTCTAATGATTGTATATGTCCATACATATTGTCTAGGGTTACTTTGCTACACCTCCCCACCTCCCCTTGAGATATTTTGATATTTATAATGAATTGTTCATATTGGAAAACAAAGAAAATAAATAAGAATTAAAAAGGGAACACATGCACCTCATTCACCATAGGGTTTGAAAGGTAGCAAAAACAACCAAGACAGTGCTTATAGAGTTTGAATAATCCCTTACACGATGTATCATTGTGGTAAAAGGGCCCTTGCTTGATAATAAAATCCACTTGAAACCCTTGATCTCTAAATCAACCCTTGCATAATGTATCACTACGGTAGATCGGCCCTTGCACGATGAATTGTTGCGATATCATTGTATCATTGTAGTAGCACAATAGTAAAATTCACTTGAAACCCTTGGTTGATCCATATCACTGTATTTTTAACAAAATATATATTACCTCTGCAGTAATTCATTTAAAACCCTTCGGAAATTATCTAAGCTAATAGTTCCAAACCTTTGATATGGAGAGATCAAATTATCTAAGCTAACAGTTCCAAACCTTTGATATGGAGAGATCAAATTATCTAAGCTAATAGTTCCAAACCTTTGATATGGAGAGATCATTTTGTAAAATAACAATAATATTAAAGATATTATTACATTTAAATTGAAGGAGAAATTGTGGTGCAATATAAAATTAAAGGATAAAAGAAAATTAAGATAATATAAGGAAGTTATCAATCCTAATTTAGAAAATCAAATAAAAAATATATCTTTGTTTTGAGTAGTGTAAAGAAGAAAATCAACATTTCTAAAATAAGAATAAATTCTCATGAGCTCCATAGTGAAACCAAGAGTTAGAAAGTGGACAATTCCCAAAACGTAGTGGGTTAAGAGAATATGTCATCTTTGTGACACTAAGAGGGTTGAAGATGAAAATCATTTTTTCTTAGAATGCCCCGAGTATACCCATATTAAATCTCAATTTCAAAAGATTTGTCGCAATACTAACATTTCTAACCTTCTAAACCATCAAAACTATGGTGATCTTAGAACGTTTCTCTTAATATTTTTCATAAAAATAATTTAAGAAATCCAAGTAATCCCTTACCTTTCTTAAGGTGGATTGACTCATCAGTATTATTCAAAGAAAATCACATCCGATAACAAAATAAATCAAAAATAATTTTAAATCCTATTACAAAACTAACAAAATAAATCAAAAATAATTTTAAATCCTATTACAAAACTAACAAGTAATTATCTATCTTATTTTATTTTAATTTTTTATTTTATAATGCACCTACTTTACTTTTTCATAATTAAAATTTAACTTAAAACTTTATATATATACACCCGTATTTGTATATTTTAATTTTCAAAATATTTTAAGTTTCAAGATAAATGTATTTGTAGCTTTTTAATTTTCGCAATTAAATGTAAGAGAGAATGTGAAATTTCAATGTATGTCACGTGAAATGTGAGGTAGGATCTATGGTGTAAAATGGCATCTTAAGATATTGGATTCTAATTCACGTGAAATGTAAGGTAGGATGTTTGTTTAAAATAGCGCTTTAAGATATTGCATTTTAATATAGGTCATAATCAACCTTTGTTTTGTTTGGTATATATATATATATATTATTTATATTTAAAAATAATTCTTTAATGAAATTTAATGATATCATTTATAAATTTAATATAATTATAATATATATTTTAATTTTAATTTAGTGGGTTAGTTCTAGTGGTTGAGTGTGTGAGGTTTCACGGTTAGTTATTGCCGTTCATTGATGAGATTGTTGAGCTTCACTCGATGTCCTCATCGGGTTAGGCCCGTAATCAAGCTGACAGTTTACCCTATTTACCATCCACGAAATGTGGGCAAGTACTTGGGGGTTTCCCGCAATTTCTTCCATCGGAAAAAATATATATATACTTTAATTTGATTTAAATATAATAAATATATATAGGTAATTTTAAGGGATTAGTTTAGTCAAGTGTTGTTAATGTTACTAGATATTTGGTTACTATAAGTGCTCAATTTGAATCTCTTAATTGATATTCACTCTCTTGTGGTGAAGTTTAGGAGATTTTTCTCAAAAATATATATATTAAAATCATAATTTAGGCAAAAAAATCAAAAAATATATATATTAAAATCATAATTTAGGCAAGCAAAACACTATAATTTTTATTAATTAAACAAATTGTGTATCGAAATATAAATAATATGAAATTGACAACCCTGATTCAAGTGCATAGACAAGTCGACGTGCCTTTCTCGGATCTCGATCAGACGACACCTGGACCTCAAACGTCATCTCGTCATGCCAATCACCTTGAGCATTAATGAGGCCATAAAAATGCCATCTCTTGCTCCAAATCGGGCGAGAATGGACAGTGAAGACTGCACATATCATAATAAGTGCAGAGATAACAACACAAGTGAGGGAGATTGCAAGTTTAACCTCGGCTCTCATCATACCAGAAACCAAACACCCATCACCATGTGAGAGTCACATCAGTTCAATACCACCGATGGAGGTAGACACTCGCATTTGCTTGGCCTTTATGAGACTTGTATGCATCACGGTGGCCAATGCATAAGCCTAAGTATTAAGGATCTCCTATTCATTCTTCTCCTGAAGCAAGTTATCTCGCAGATCAAGGAAGAAGATAGAGCTCTTCGGTAACAGGTGCCCTCCCCTGGTGTAGAAACCCCATTAGTTTTCAAGGCAATCAACATCCAGCATTCAAGAGAGCCAATATGCAGTGGAGCAAGGTCAGAGCTCACGGTCGTCGCGCCCGACCAAGCCTCCCTCTCCCAAGATCGCATAAGGATGCACTCTGAGTTGCAGAATCCTTTCAGACTCAAACTCCTCAAGCTACTCACGAGGCGGTGGAGACTATGGAGGAAGAAATTCGTCGCATTAGGCAACAAACTCCAAACGGTGAAGTTGATACTAAGATGATAGCATGGATCCCTGACATGTGTTCTACCCAAGCTAGAGTCACCAAGTACTATCGCACAATAGATATGTATTGATATATAAAAGCTTTGTTGGAGCAAGCTCTTACAAAAAAACAAGTTATCTTCAATGATATGCTCACGCAAAACAAATATCTCCAACTGCATGTTAAAGCTTTGGATAAGAAGATCACCATCATGGCTACAAGCTCTGGAATCCACTTTGAAGACTCCAACGACGACACTCCTCAAGTTCCCAAGGAAAGAGATCATACTCTTGTTGACAACTCTCCTTAACTTTTCCTTTTCTCTGAAGTTCTATGGATAATTTTTGTAATAGTCTTATAGCTCTCAGTTTTTTGTATACTCATTGTATCCATTCCATGGCAATCTGTACTAAAAATACTTAAAGGTATCATAGGGAGCCCAATAAGGATGCTAATTTTCCTTTTGATTCTATCAGAGTTAGAAAAATCTTTGTTCAGCAAAATGGTTGTTAGTGTCGCCTTCTAGCAAGCTGACAGACAACCTATCAAATGTAACTATGCTCGTGTATTTTTGTCCATATTATATAATATAGTCTGATAGCTTACAATTTTTTTTTTATTAAATTGAAAATAATTCATAATAAACCAACTACAACCATCACTCATCAACCAATTATCAATTCATTGACAATCACAGAGTGTAAATAAACATGCTAAAGAAATGCATAATGATTTATTTCTTTGGTCACTTGGGCCATTCGAATATTTGCCCCTTAATTCCTTGATAATAAAAAAAGCCCACTTTACTAGGGTCTTTGTAGCCAATGGTTATTCTATCTCCCAAATCAACAAATCCTTTAGCTCTGCTAACAAATCTAAAAATCCTCACTCTCATTCCTTGCCCCTTGCTCACATTTATCTTCCCTATATTCAGGGCACCACTGATCATATCTCTAAAATCTTGGCTAAAAAGAATATCAAAACCTTTTTCAAACTGTGTAAAAATCTTAAGCAACTATTCAAAACTGCTAAGGACAAATCTGACTCCATGCTTGGCCTAGGAGTCTACCATATTCCTTGCTCATATGGCAAGTCATACATAGGCCAAACCGGAAGATCCTTTAAATCTCGACTCAAAGAACACATTGTTGACACAACCCACAACCGGATCACTAAGTCAGCTATTGTTGAACAATCCTTCAAATCTAAACATCTAATTTGCTTTGACCAAACCAAAATTTTGGCCTCAGCCCCCTATCACTCCTCTTGTATCATTCGAGAAACTTTGGAAATTGAAAAACACCCCGATAATTTCAATCGTGAAGATGGCTACAAACTGAGCCAGTCATGGAAACCCGTTATAAATTGCCTTTATCATTAAGCCTAACTGTTCATAATTATTGTATCTTTGTTTAAGAGTATTTTATTGTTATAATCATAATTTCTTTTGTGATCCATGATCATCAACCCAAACTTCCTGAGTTTGTTTCTCCTTCCGCCCCCCTCTTTTCTATCATTGATTTTCTTCTTAATCATTCACTTGATTTATTCTTAATGAACTCTAATTTCATATTTTTATGGATTTATTTCTACGCTATAGTTTTATTACTCTAATCTTTTAATTTATTATGCCCTTTTAAATTATAAATATATTTCCATATCTTTAATCCCTCTTTCTCTTCCCCCCTTTTTCACTTTAATCATTGTTTGATTTGTGTCCTCTCTATGACTCATTGGTTAATGTAACAACCCTAGTTAAATAGTTGCATAGGGTTTATCAAGAGTAGTTAATTAAATAATTCACTGTCCTAGTGTGTATTAGTTAAATAAAGATTATTTATTAATAATATTAATTAATTATTTATTTATTTATTAATTGATTAATCAACACATTTATGGTTTGGATAAAGAATTCAAGTCTTAACAACTTTAATTTATTTATGATAAGATTTTACGTATGGCAGGGGATAAGGGAGTAAATGGACTTTAATTTATTTATTATAGGACTTTACGTATGACAGGGGAGAAGGCGGTGAATGGGGAGGATATGACTGGGGAGAGGCCTTCGGGAGACATTATGAAATTTTGTTGGAGGAAGCATTTGGGGGGAGAAGGATTGTATTTCCTGTTGGATATTTTTCTAGTTTTGGAGATTGGGTGAACTATTGCAGGGGGCACCAGGTTGCTGGGAGTTTTGGGCTCGGGGGCCAGGAATCCTCACGGAATCCTGGAGCTAGGGAGTCGGAAAGGCTGCTCCTAGCTGGCTGGGTGGTTAGTCGGTTTTGGGCAGGGTTTGGTCAGAGCATCAGGCTGGGCAAAGCAGCAGAGAGGACAGCCGGATATTGGGATAATAGCATCAGCTAGAGGTATCTATATTATGTTATGTAATTTATTAGATTGTTGTTCATAAATTTAATTTATGTTGCTTATATGCTGAATGAAATGGCTTATTGCTTATGCTGAATATTCTTAATGTTTAAATTTATGAATTTTACTAGGCTTAATTAATTTAGGTCCCTACAGTTAACTATAGCATTATAGTACTGATGTCGGTTATTTTATTATTCTTAATTTATCTTTATTTTATTGATTTTTTCAACGACTCTTTTTTCAACGGCTATCTTATGGTCTAACCTTTAAATCTACTCCTAAGCACACTCTTTTCTAACTATTTAGTTTCTATTGTCCTTGATGATGGGTGGAGTGTCCACTCAAAATGTTGGACATTTCAAAAACTTCTACACGGTGTATTTCTAGAAGCTCCTACAACAATTATGACTAACTGTGAAACCATACATACTCTGATCTATTTCTTGTTTGTTCATATTTTTTCAATGATATGATGTATAGGTATTTTCAACTATTTGTTATGAATATTTTATTTTTCATGTAACTATCTTTTATGTCACTATATACATTAACATACATACATTAATCTAGATTTATATACACTAACATACATACATTAATCTAGATTTTTATGTATGTGACTAGAGTGTTAACATAGAGCTTGTGTGATAATATTAGTAGAATCAAACATTGAGATCAATTCATTGAGTTACAACAATTTGAGCTTGTGTGATAATATTAGTAGAATCAAACATTGAGATCAACTCATTGAGTTACAACATTGAAATTGTTGTGACTCCATAGCGGGTTGTGAAACTATTGTGACAACATTAAAATATATTTTTAGTTTCTTGCATTCTTGAAGACAAACATCCATAGTGGGTTGAGTGACATGGTGTGTTAAGTTGTTGGAAAACTATCCTTGAACGCTTTGATGTTGCCTTTAGAATTCCGTGAAAATATGTCACTGAAAATTGCAAAAAACAACAAGAAAATTATGAAAAGCTTTGATGTTGCCTTTAGAATTCCTTGAAAATATGCAACTGAAAATTGCAAAAAAACAACAATAAAATTATGAAAAATTGATTGTTTTAGCTAGGTAGTTTATCTTGGTATATTATATAATTGAAAGTTTGATGGATTAGTTCAATCTATTCCAACAAAATAAAAACTCCATTATGGCCAAGAATTTAAAAGTAGGCTCCACCAACTCTTGGTCACCAAATTCCAAGCTTACTTGTGGTGGACATAGCATTGTTTTACTTGTGGTGGACATAGCATTGTTTCTTCTACCAAATTAGGTAGATGTTTATGTTTTACATAAATATATTCTTAGTGCTGAGTTGGAGTGAAGATTGAGCTAGAAACAACTCTTAGACTTTACACGTTAGGTGAGTTATGAGGTTACATGGGACCCTTTTTTAGTTAACCATAATGACATAATTGTCAAGTTGTCAATAATGGAGGAGAGAATCCAAAGAATGCCAATAAAGCATCCAATAAAGGTGGGGATTATGAGATTGGAATAAAGGTGGAGGATCTTGTATTTTTTAATGGTGTGATTCACCTTTTGAATAAGTAAAACCAACCATTCATGCACGGTAGATCACACCACATCATAACACCACTATTATTTTAATTTCAATAAAATATTTATTAAATCGAAGTATAAAATATCGTACGCTCTGTTCACCTACGAATTTAGATTATACGGGAAAGGTACGAGGCGTCAAAAACTGGCGACGATTTAGATTATATGGGAAAAGTGTGAGCGTCAAAAACGGTCCTCCTCATCTTCGGCGATGAATAGTGTGATAAACAAACGCAGCATAAATTGTCGGTCAAGATTGAAAGGCTGCCTGCCGTCACGTTCCTTTTGACTCAAGGGCGTCCACCAGTGCACAAGTGAATGGTTGCTTAGAAGCCATTCAGGAGTATTTGGCATTATGTGTACATTTTTTTTTGACACGGTGTGTCTTTTTCACAAGAAGGCAAGTTGTCTTCTACTTCATTGGCCTTCCATGATGGCTATTTATTCTCTCAAAATCAACCTAGTAGTACAATTAGGGTTCGACTCTAATGGTACTTTGATCTATTCAAACCATGTGGAAAATATGACCGAGTAATTCTAGGATGAAGGCCAAGTCACCGTGGAAGATTAAGTTAGAATAAGTTCAAACGCGGTAATTTCTCTCATAGTGAATTGACTTGATCATTCTATTCAAATTCAAAGTTTTTAATCTCTATGTTTGCAAATGCAACCACACTTTGTCACCATGTTTGCAAAGTAATCTCTATGTTTGCAAAGTTTTTAAACTTGATGTTGATAGTGTTATTGTTTATAATTATAGTGGACCCTTGCCATGGACATGTTGTTGTTGAATGTGGATCACAATTTATTTATTTTTTATTTTTTTTATTTTTTTTTCTACGGGAGACTTTTGTGTTGATGCAATAGGGAGAGCTATATTAATTAGGATTAATGGATGGAACTCAAAATACATCTGGAAGTGGTTGTGTTCAATAGAAATATAAAAGTTATGTTGCACATAAGTCAAAAACTTATCTCAAGTGCATGGATGCTTTCAAGTATACATACTAAGGAGATGCATTATCATCCTAGTTGACCACCTCTATTTGCTCACTTATTTGTGGGTGAAAGGTAATCAATTTCATTAGTTTTATGTTCAACATGGACCCAAAGATGCAAAACAACTTTCTTTATCTAATATAGTGTTTACAGGCAAGCCAAAGTGAACCCATGTATACTCAAAGAATAGTTTAGTGGTGCCTTATGTTTTTTGTTTTTTTCCCAAGTTATAAAGCTCGAGGAAAACCCCCAAGTACTTCACCTCATTTCAAGGATGGCACATAGGGTAAACCCTAGAATCTTCAGGGCACAAGGTTGATCAATAATAGGGCTCTGTAATGTTCCTGACTTGGCTAGTCTAGGAAACGTTGCTAATGTGTGTGTAGGATCAAAGGTTTACAACATATAAATGATCATACAAATAATAAATGCGAGAAAGGACTGCAAGTTTGTATTATGATATCTCTGTGGATTACAAAAATGGTCGAATGCGGCTGAATACTGACAATACTCGACTAGATCAACATACAAAGGATCTTAGCTGGAATATAAATAAGCAACTGCGACTGAATAACAACACTCGGCTAGATCAAAAGACAAAAGGATCTTAGCCGAAATACAAATAAGCAACTGCGACTGAATAACAACACTCGGCTAGATCAAAAGACAAAAGGATCTTAACCGGAATACAAATAAGCAACTAAAAGATAATACCCGGAATATGGGAGCATTGAAGAATGATGGAAGACATGGATGACAATCTTTAAATTTGACTAGGGTGTAATAACTTAATGGCTGTTAATCCCGATAGCTAGTTGTCTTCCCTCCGGGGAATCCTGTGAGTCGCGCCTCTTCTCCTCAATGACAAGTCATAATCAGCAGTGATTTAGGGTTTTTGGAAGTCAACAGTGAATTAGGTGGCTGACCCTTCCTTTATAGTTTTCAAAACCCTAAATCATGCCGAAACCCTAAATCACTGGCGGGAAACCCAATTGCTGTGACTTCTATTTTTAGCTTATAATGACTTAAAAGCGTTGTGCTCTTGTTAGCTCAATGTCACTGAGATATAACATCGTGAGCTAGGGGTGATAGCCTCTAGTAGCGTTGTTAACTCTTGTTAGCTCAATGTCCTTTTCCAAATATAACACATTTGGAGTGACCTTTAGTAAACCTGTTTACCCCTCTTTGACCCTGGCTATAGTCCTAGCAGGGGGTGGTTTAGACCATTAAACCTCCTCTTAAGACTCCCTATTTGGAAAGGGACATTCTGGTCCTCCCTTCGAGTGCTTGTCCTCAAGCAATACAGGTCTTTGCCATGACACTGCCAAGCTCTCCCAAGTAGCGCCCTCTAATGGAAGCCCTCTCCATGCATCCAAACTGCTCGGTGACCACTGCTCCCTTGGTTTCACGCTCTAGAGATTCCAAAACCCTCCTCGGGAACTAACTCCAATTTTCCCTCCTCAACCAACGGGGGAATCTCCTCTGATATGTTGATGTAGGGTGTCCCCTTGCCTTTTTTGAGGCAAGATAAGTGGAACAGGTTATGAATCTTACTCTCCTTTGGAAGCTCTAGCTATTAAGCAACCTCGCCTACTCGGCCATGATCCTGTAGGGACCATAAAAATCTAGGCAGGCTTTTAGGTTCCCTCTTCGAGGAGATGGTAATAGGGTTGGAGTCTTCAAAGAAAACCAAATCTCCAACCTCAAAGAGATAAGCTCTATCGTACACATCCGCTTATCTTCTGTCGGTTTTTGCGCCGTCTGCAAGTTCTCTTTCTACAATTTGAGAATCTCGACTCTCTATGATCCAATCCCTTGCCTTGGGAGCTCTGCTATCCCGAGACCAAAGTGTCGACCAAAGATGGGAGACATCATATCTACGTATAACTGCCGGGAAGGGTGTCATACCAGTGGATGCGTGGAAGGTGGTGTTGTAGCAATGTTCCCTAAATGTAACCACTTTACCCACGTTCTCCGTTGTCCTACTACATAGTTCCTCAAATACCCTTCCAACCATTTGTGCGACAATGCGATGCGCCCATGCATGGGGTGATAGGTGCTGAGTGTCCAGCTAATAGGCTACCAACCGAAACAACTCTCTCAAAATGTCCCTATGAACCGGTACATCCCCACATCCTTGGCGATGTTCTTGACAGCCATGAAGTCCTAGAGACCTCCCACGAAGAAAAGCTTCGGCTACTTGAGCTGCATTGTGCTACGTGGGTGCATGGTGTGAGAGTGAGCAAACTTGGTCAATCACATGCGACCACTACGTCAGTCCTTACCCGGAAGCCGGTGAACCGGTGATGAAGTCCCTTAGATATACTCTCCCATTTCTGCTCGGAATGGGGAGTGGCTGAAGTAAATCTGTTGGAAGAGCATGCTCTGAATTCTTTTATTGGCAAGTCACACACTCAATGACATGTCTCATAATGTCTTGTTTGAGGCTTTTCCATGAGAACCTCTCTCTGTTTTGTTTGTAGGTTTTGAAAAACCCACGATGGCCTGCTAGAGGTGAAGATCGCATGAACTGTCGCGGTGAGGATTTTCTTCTTAAGCCACAGATACACAGCAAGTAGACTCTATCGCCTTGTAAAATATGACGCTGTCATTCTCCGGTCGTATCTGCCATCCATCCCACACCTCACAAGAGTGAACTTGTTCTTGGAATATTCCACACTAACAAATTAGGATTTCCAATCACGAAATCTCCATCAAGAACATACCGCGGGTCTACTCCCTACTCCCGATGATGCATCATTACAATGTTCTTCTTCCCGCCGACACTCTATGTCAAAGTCGAATACACAGCCGCCTTCGTCCTGCCCACATTTCTATTGGCGTTCACTGAGGTCCTTATGCTCAACGAAATATTTCAAACTGTTGTGATGGGTCTTGACCATGAATTTGTTGCCACCAAATATTGCCTGAATTTAAGGCATGCATGATTGCTAGAATTTCCTTGTCGCCGTGAATTACAACCTCTCCGGTTGACTAAGCTTTTGGCTCTCAGGCCACAATGGGGTGTCCTCCCACGCATCAAGCGCACCCGATCCCCTTAAAATTCGGATGTGTCACACTCTAAGGCCTGGAAATGAGGGGTGGGGAATGCAGTAGTGCCAACGCTGGACAAGTTGCTCGCTGACTTCCTTCATGTGATCAAAGGCTTTCTGTGATTTCCCAGTCCATGGGAGGCCCCGGCGCTTTGGTAAAGATCTGTCCAGTGGTTCTCAAGGCTGAAAAACCAGGTGAACCATGGCTTGGCACCTGACTGAAGAAGCTCCTCAATTACACATCCGTTTCTTGACCAATCTAGAATGGCCTTGATCTTCTCTTAGTGCACATGTACCCACATTGTGATGATGTAGCCTAAATAAAGTAGCTTTGTCATGCCGAACTCACACTTAGATTCCTTGGCGTATAATGGTTGTGCCTTCATGATGCTCAATACCTCATCCGGGTGCCTCATATGCTCTTGCCATGACCGGCTATAGATCAAGATGTCGTCGAAGAATACAAATACTGACTTCCTCAAGTGATCTCAGAATATATGGTTCATGCAAGACAAGAATGTAGCGGGTGCATTGGTTATTAAAATGGCATAACCAGGATCTTGAAGTGTCCAAAATGACATGAAATGTCGTCTTCTCTATGTACTACTCTCAGATGATGATCTGATGATACCCAAAGCGTAGATCAATATTTGAGAAGAAAACTGCCCCATGCAGTTTTTCCATCAACTCGTCAATGTGTGTGGGATAGGGTACCGATTTTGATGGTTTTCTTGTTCAATGCCCTATAATCAATGCACATCTTCCATGTGCCATTTTTCTTCTTCACCAGCACTACTGGAGAAGCAAAAGGGATAGAACTCGACCTGATGTGCCTCATATCCAAGAGATCTTTGATTGTTTTCTCTATCTCATCCTTGACCTCCTAGGATAGCGATGGGGGGGTGATCATAGGTTTAGCCCCCCCCTCCAACTCAATGGCGTGCTCGAACCCCACAATGGGGTGGTCTCCCCGGTGGGATTGCCTCAAAGACCTGCCGATGTCGTCCTAATAAATTCTTGAATCCTACGTATTGTGGTATTGTTATAAAACCTTGAATCCTTATGAGTAGTGATCAATCATTTTACGGCATATGCTACCTCCCCATGTCTAAATATCTCTCCATCCTCTTGGCTGAAGCGGTCCTGGGTGCTTGTCGACGCTTCCCTCTTAGGACAAACTTCTTCCCATCCTGATATCTGGATCCCATTTCCAAGGTTTTGTATTTGGTAGTGATTTTTTCCCAAGGTAATCATCAACTAAACCCCTAACACCACATCTGTGCCCGATAGGTCAACCACACAAAATGTATCTCTCATGGTGTACTTCTTCATCTCTAAGTTTGAATTATATCTAGACGCTCACGTGGTGGCCATCACACTTCCTACTACAACATCAAACCCTCAAACTCCCTTGTCTTAAGTGCCTGTCTTAATACTAGTGAAGCGTCAATGAAATTGTGGGTGGCCACCATGTCAGGAAGGCGTTGCGGGTTGCCCTGAATAATCCCTCGATGCAGGAGGGTGTCATACACAGAACAGGAAGGGTGTATGACACCTCACTTTGTTGTTTTCCTCCTGTTATCTTGTTCTGGTGGTTGTGGGACTAATGGAGGATGGGCTCTTGCCGGTCTCAGTGGTCTACGGAGAGGCTGCTCCTCTACTAGTGCTGACTCCTCCTCTAAACTAATGGATCCATTGTCTCCTCCTCCTCACTGTCCCTGTTGTCTGTTGCTACCTCAGTATAATGAATCTCTCCCTTGCCCATTGCAGTTTTGGGACCGGGATCTGCCAGTGAAACGGCTTGCTTCTTCCCTCGCGGCTCGCCTAGTCTCCTCATCCAACTTCTCTCCCCTTGCATTCTCTCTGGAATGGCTTCCTGTCTTGTTCCCTCTGGGGCACAAATGGTTTGGAGAATTTTTTAGTCTTTGGCCGGATCCTGAGAGTCGCGAAGGATATGGCATCTTGCAAGGTGTGATGCCTGTATGCCTTCACCCATGCTCTTAAAGGCTCTGTGAGTCCCTCTATGAATAAAATTATCAGCACGGTTACGATATATACATTCGCTGCGACTACCTGCTTGAAACTACGTAATGAGCATCTCTGCTTGTGCTAATGGTTGTCTCAAAGCCCGGAGCTAGATCCACAGTGTATCTCCGGGATGCTTCTGACCCTATCCATGGCAATCCCTATGTGACCCTATGGAGGTTATGTTGTATGACCAATGTCCACCCGGTCCATGACCACTGGTGTGGCTCACCCTCCAAGTGTGAGTTCTTGAAACTAATGGCCTGTCTAGGTCATCTGGTTGAGATTTTAGTATGTGTCTAGCTTATGTATCCAAGCTTTGGCGGTGTATTTGAATGATCCGTCGAGAAGAAGGTATGGTGAGTTTACACAATTTTGAGGTAGAGAATCAATGTTATGCCTGATGTTGTTGTTCGCGCCCCTCCCCTCTGTGTGGCTCTGGGACGGTTCACGAGTCACGAGTCCCACAATACTAGAGCTTAGAGATCATGTCCTAGCGCGAAGATAAAACAGGGCGCGCCTCCTCTCTCGATACTCTGCAATGTCCTCTGCCTTAACCCAGGTGAATGCTTTGTGCTTGCTCGGTATCTGTGTTACCTACCGAGGGGTTGCCCTCTGGAAGGCGGAAACAACGGTGATGGGAATCCTCGCGGAGGTATCTCGATGGCCAGTGGGTGGCTAAGGGTCTGCACGCTGAGTTCCATGGCATGTGTGGGCGCAGGTGCGAATATCTACATAGCGGAGTCTATGCGCTACACGAACTGAGGCTGAACTATGGTCCGGCGGCTGCTTAACGTGTCAGCGATAATCTGCATGAAATACATTCTACGGATCAGGGCCTTACCAGCGCCCTCGGTGTCAATACGTCACCCTAGCCTCTTGCCTATACGCCCGAAAAACTGGGCCTCGCTACGCGCCGTCGCTCTGCTTCTCTACATAGATTACCTCTTCTTCCTCACGAGGCCCGGGAGGAAAGGGAGGAAAATTAGGTCTGTCCCTACTTCCCGATGCTGATTATATGTGACATATTAGGTCACCGCCGTTATGCGATACTTCTGGTTCTGTTGGGTTCATGGTCTTCCCAGTCCGCAATTTTGGCGGGGATGGCCTGACTGCTTGTAATGTTCGACTTATTCAGTCTAGGAAACAGCGCTAGTATTAGCCGGGATGTTTTCTTTAGCGTGACGGTATTTGTTGCGGAAGGAAGAGGGTTTTAACATATAAATGATCATTACAAATAATAATCGACAAAAGGACTGCAAGTTTTGTATTATGATATCTACATGGATTAGGCAGAATGCGACGAATCACCGACAATACTGACTAGATCAGCGCTACAAAAGGATCTTGGAATATAAATAAAAGCAACTGCGGCGAATAACAACATTGGCTAGATCAAAGACAAGGATCTTAATGGGAATACAAATAAGCAATAGCGGCTGAATAAAATAACAACCTTCGGCTTCGTCAAAGACAAAAGGATCTCTTAGCGAATACAAATAAGCAACTAAAGATAATACCGAATATGGGAGCAGAAGTGGAGGCACGGTTGGTCTCCCGCGGTGACTAGGGTGTGTCTTTCAACACTTGAAATCGAAATTTGGTGTCTTCCCTCACAGGAATACAGCGAAGAGACTGCTTGCTTATCTCTCTACGAGTTAACTCTTCTCCCTCAATGACAAGTTATGTGAAATCTGCATGTGTGGATTAGATTACATTGCGACCCTTCCTTTATAACTTTCCAAAGACCCTAAATCAGTAGAACCCTAAAATCACTGCTGAAACCCTAATTCCTTTGGTGACTTCTATTTTTAGCTCATAATGACTTAAAAGCGTTGTTAACTCTTGTTGAGAAATAATGTCACTTTCTGAATATAACACCCGTGACTAGGGTGACCTCTAGTAAACCACTATTAACTCTTGTTAGCTCAATGTCACTTTTTCGAATACGAATATAACATCTGTGACTAGGGTGACCTCTAGTAAAGCATTGTTAACTCTTGTTAGCTCAATGTCACTTTCCGAATATAACACCTATGACTGGAGTGACCTCTAGTAACCCTGTTTACCCCTCTTTGGCCCTGACTATAGTCTAACGGGGTGGTTTAGACCATTAAGCCTCCTCTTCTGGAGCTCCTATTTGGAAAGGGACATTACAGGCTCAAATCCATTACAACAATATACTTGTTATGAGCTCAACATGTCATTTGCGGGAATTGAATCCAAGCGGGGAGGATAACAATCATTTCTCTCAACCACCTAAGATAAACCCAATTGACTAGTGGTGCCTTGTGTTACAATGCTCTTCTCACAAATTGACAAAATATTCAATTTTGAGAATCTATAAACACTCACAGAGACATAATCATCACCATGCTTAGAGGAAGGCAAATTGATTAGGAAGTTCGTAGAAACATACTCACATGGCTTGTTAGGAATGGACAATGGGGTATAATTCTTGTTTCTTGAATGTTGTCATGACAATGGTACAAGTTGTGCATGATCCAATCTACCTACCAATGTCTTATAAGATTTGACCAATAAACATATCTATGCAATATTACTATAGTCTTCCTTACATTAAAATGCCCTACTACATAGATGCAATGTCTCTCCCATTTCATCTTCCACAATTGCTTAAAGGCACACAAAGGTGTCCAAAATGGTAAAGTAATTCATCTTGCAAATGGAAATTAGAAGCTAGTTGTGTTAGCAAAATCAAAGGCAATAGCATGACCAAATAAGAAATATGTAATTGTTTGTTTCTTATTTGTTCATTTGTTTTTTGATAGATATGGCGTATAAGAATTTTCAAAAAGGAAGAGTTAGAGAGAATATGACACAATAGTTCTAATGTATCAGAATTCTCAAAAGGAAGAGATAGAGAAAAAACAACACAAATTATCGTGATTATTTGGCTTTTGCATGCAATTACCTTTTATGTTGTCCATATGCACTATCTCACTTGTGTTAATTTGTATTGTATCTCTACAACAAAAGCATGCACCAAGGTTGTGCAACAATATTAGTAAAATCAAACATTAAAACTATGTGTCTAAGTTGTAACTTTGAAATTATGTGACTTCAATATTAGGATATCTATGACACAACAACAATTTTCCAATGTAATATGCATTGAAGTTGCCAATGTAATGCACTATTTTACACCTTTGATTTTTTTTTCCACGGGAAAGTTTCTCGTTTATATTCATCAGTATATAAACTTTTTACATAGCAACCATTACAATATCCATCCCGGAGACTCAGCAAGGTTCGACCACAAGACCTCCTCCCATCTCTTGGAGAAAAGTACCGTCTTACCGTCTGAGTTGTCTCACCAACAACTAAATTGACACATTTAAATAATTCATAATTAAACTTTACTGATTTAATTAACTCTTCAAAACAAAAACTTAATTGATATTTACCTCTTAACTTAAAATTTATCTTATCATTTTATTTCATAAATATATGAAATAAATAAAAATGTTATTTTCAAATATCCTCAAACAATTGTGAAAATGATTGAGCAAAAAGAATAAATCATATCTCCAATTCATAAAACCATGACTCATGAAAATATATTAAAATGATCATCATGATTCACTCACTAATAATTTATTGGACTAGACATCCACTTAGCTACTCAATAATTGTCATTAAAAAAGGCTTTAAATATTAAATTGTATTATCGTTCTCAAGCACTTAGCATGCAAATGGTTTTATATTCATTAAACGATAACATATTTTAATATACGTTTGCGTGGAAGCCTTGAAAAATCAAATATACCAACACCAATAATGCAATATTAAACTCGTGGATGACAACATTTCAGTCAAGGTGAAATTAAATTATTAATAATTACTAATAAATTATTCGAATTGGGAGTTAGTGATGGGTGAAGTCGTTTACCCGCAACGTAGAGTTATTAAAATGTGACCACACAAAAAGAAGATTCAATTTCTTTATGACTCAAAATGCTTAGTAGTTTTGGCTACCTGCTAAGTTAAGATTAACGTCATAAAAACATGGACTTGCGTATTTAGCTTCATTGAGAACTATTTAATCCAGACTTCTTTTTCTCTATTAAATCCATAAGTTTTTTCCTTTTTTCGTATTTTCTAGAGCTAGTTTTGGATTTTTACATTAATTTTTAAAATACTATTTACATATTTTGAGAATATCAGGAACTTATGTTTACCACAATTACATGTCTAAACATTCACTAGATGGGCTTTGGCTATTAGCATCACACTAGGAATTTCTACAATGTATTTATATCATTTAAACACATAGTCATTTTATCTAAGTTTGTATGGCTAAAGTACCATCATTATAACCATTTATTTACAATTAGATCCAAAACATCCAAACAGTGAAAACCAAGATATTACAACTTTGTTGGTACCATGAACTCTATTGCATTTGATACATTCAAGAGGTGAAAAATATGGTGTAACATCCCCATTTTTAATCCCCAATTTAGCGATGTATAATGTAAATACGATGTATGGTCATAGGTCAAGCAATGTAATATGTAAATTTTGTATATCATAAATAAAATCTATCGTCGGTTGTAGATGGACGCGGACAAAGACATGGGGGCTAAGTTTCTACAAGAGAGAGGGTTCAAGGAAGGGGTCCAAGGGGGAATTACCCATGGCTATTAAACCCAAACTATCTTTCCAAATTATCTTTACTATGAACCTTCTATTTCCTTTGAAGTGTTTCCAAGCCCCATTCATTGAATACATGTAAGAGGGTTGGTGTGTGAAGTCACTTCACATAGTTATTAAGAACATGGGTTGAGTACTAGAAAGCATGGGAGAAGTGTGAGAGACAAGCAAATCCTTTTGGGAAGGAGTGAGAGTCAAGCAAGCATGGGAAGAGAAGGAAATTTGTATGAGAAAAGAGAGCAATTTTTGTATGCAAGTTTTTGGACAGGAAGAGAGTTCTAAGTGTTGAAGCTTGAAGGCATCCATAGTGGGCATCTATAGCGGCTGGTTGGAGTTGTATATTTATGGGGAAATAGGTTGTAGGCATGTGAGTAAGATTATGGGCAAGTAAATTTATGTTGTGAGAATTCCTATGCAACTATAAATTACCGGAGTCCCCGGTAAAGAGATTTATTGTCCAACCTATGTTGGAGCCCTGAAGGGAAGTGGGATAGCCTAAGGGAATACGTGGCAAAGAAGGGGATCCCATTCCTTGGGTTGTGTGGGTTGAGGGGAAAGAGAGTTGCATATTGTAACGGATGAAGGAATTTAGTTCTTGAGTGGGGACAATAGCCAGCCTTAGGAATCACCGTCTCTTGTGGATTCAAAGCCCCAGCTAGTGGGTGACTTGTTGTTGAGGACTGGAATAGAAAGTCTATGGTTGGGTGGAACGTTTGTCCCCTACAGGGGGTTGCATATTTGATATGATAAGTGTTCATAACCACTATGTTTAATTGTGTTGAATGTTGAGTTAATTGTTGTGCATTTCACTATGAAGTTTAACTTAGCTATTGCTATCTATTGTGGGTAAAATGGTGTATTTGAATTTG